>JAWNNC010000540.1:0-38708 GCA_035043275.1 Drosophila tanythrix | reverse complement strand
TAATTATATTATCCCTAAATGTTCAAAAATGGGAAAATATTTTGTACAGCTTATAGATTTGGATGCATCTTATAGATATGAAGCAGAAATTGATCCAGCTCGATTATGTTTTGAAATTAAAAGAAAGATGAGAAGAAGCAATAAAAAAGATGTAAACCAGTATAGACAAGTATTACAAAAGAAAGAGTCGGAAGTATAGGCACTTTATGAATAAAGAAACAATAATTCTTTATTTGTAATTCTGGTTTTAAAGAATACACAGCATTATTGGTCTAATTTCGAATTTTGGAATTACAACAAATGTGAGGAAAATTGATGATTTGCTCAAGGAGTTTGAGAAAGTTATTTTTCCTGAGCATATCAAACTGTTGGAGGAATACCGAAACTATTTCTTAGAGTTTGAAAACTATCGACTTATTAAATCAAAATATGGAAAGTAATTGACGGTGTGCTCATGGTCCTCGAATGATGCAACAGATGGAGTTGATACATGTGTGTGTCACTACTTTGTATTATATAAAAGTAAACTGGATCGTCTTATATTTCAATACACTAACCTAAGAAACAAATTCAACTATATGGATATTAATAATTATAATAATGCATTTTAATATATACATTTATCTTAAAAATTAAAATAAAGCAAAAAAAAAATTATGAAAAAAATTACTTTATGAAAATGTAAACAAAAAATAAAATTCTTTTATTTAAACATATTAAACTCTGGAAACCTAGGTATGAAGCCCAGTAGAAATTAAATCACAAGCCATAATCTTAGGTAAGAAGTCTGTATGATATCATCATTAGTACGAAGTACCTGCTTATCAAAAGTTTACGATAAAAATACTATAATTATGATGTGAGAAAACATTCAGGTGGGAGGTGTCCTAAGAGTTCTAACCAATGACAATGAAGGTGAGAAAAGAGAAGCAAAAAATTATTTTACATTGATCAATGAACCCACCCTCAACAAAATAAAATCATGTACCTGCACACTTGTGCGGTAGCTGCTAACCGATCTTCCACATTATTTCAGCACACAGGTTACAGGTTACACGCCGTGCTCAGAATCTCCTCCTTAAAAAATACAATCACGTACGCACACACAAGTGCGCGAGTGATCTTCCACCTGACTCCAACCTACAATAAAAAAAAGGGTTATCCATAAATCATGACCCTTCGATCATAAATGTTACTTACGTGATCCAAAACTACACATTTTTTAAAAAGTTCGCGCACCTGTCATCGCTTCAGCTCGAGCTTTCCATAATCCTCCACTGAAGGGACTCCAGGGGGCAATAAAGTGCATTGCAACGACTTTTGTTCACTCTCTTGCAATTTCTTGTCACTGCTTTTTGTATCTTCTCTAAAGACTCTTTGTGGTGGGTCACTTGAACTTGCTCTAGTTCTAGTAGCGACTCCAGCTCCTTGGTGCGCATCTCCAAACGCTTAGACATGACAGCCAAACAGAGATCACCAATATTTTCCGCATTGTCAATTGTCCAGTCTATGCTGCAGCATGGCCACCTGCTCGATGGTGACGTTGTACTTCTTCATCAACTTGCTCAGCTGCTCTTCGTTCTCCTTGATGTGGACCTGCAATTTGGCGCAACAGTTGCGCGCTCCTCTGCATCGTTTCGAGACCTATGCGACTTTTCGACCACGGCCTGCCTCGACAAGCTCCGCCTCTGCAGTCTGGCGCGCCTTCAAAGCCAGCTTGCGTGCAGAATCAGCATTATTCAACTGATTACGTAACTGTTTGATTAGTGGTGTTGCGAGTTGATTCGTAAGGTCAAACTCTTGAGACGAGTTGTAAGTTCGTACTGAATATTTGTCTTAAAATCCTAGCCTTATATAGCTAATAATGCATACTTAGTTTGTACAGACAACGCAGGAGACCATTTCTAAACCATGCAAAGGTTGTTTTATCACAATCAATCTATTTTTGCTTCTCATATACTCAAGTGGGCGCATCTGCACTTTGAGCTCTTGGTAAACGTTTACATATTTTTACCTTTACTTAAACTATTGAACATTCTGCCAAGGGCCGGCCGAGAGTCGGCGTTATCATTTATTTAATTATTAGGCCCGACAAACAGTATGGCTTGTAATTTTCTTCTTACAGTGACTTTTCTTATCGTATATATTATTATAAATATAGCTGAAATTATTGTTATTCCTAATGACGCATGACCTGGTAACTGATGAAATTTTAATATTTTTAACTTCTGGTACTTCTCTAAACATTCCTATATATGGTGCTACAATTTCAAGTTGATTTTTTAAATACATATCAAAATGTGCCACTAGAATCTTATCCTCAGTTCTAGCTGTGCAGCCTGCACTAAGTGACAGCACACCCTTTTCTGGTAGGTCTATCAATTTCTGTTGAGCACTGCCACATTGCATATTAGTCTTTGCTTTTTCCGGTACCTTAAAAATACAGCCATTTTTCTTTTCTAGCTTAACTCAGTATGTTTTAGACTTTGATGCTCTTCAGTAAACACAATCGGTAGGTTTATATGGCTTGAAAGGGAACCGTCATTAGCTATACTTCAAGGCCAACATCCTTCGCAAACCCTCTTATTTAATTGCCAATTGTGACAACTGTTAAGGGTTGATTCCGTCATTAAGTGGTAAGAACCTACTTTGAAGTTATAAACTAAATATTCCGCTTTTTACATGTGCCATTATGATTTGGTCAACATGATCGATTGGGATCGGAATGATTTTATACAATTGTGAAGGATTTCTGGAAAACAAGAATTTTAGTGTTTGAAATGGTAGGGGGGCAGATCTTCCTTCCTTCTTTCTTTCTACAGAAAAAGGCAGTTGATGATTTTGGTTGTTTCACTTATACTTATACACTACGTAGTTTTGCGATTACAATACGATTGCAAGTGTTATTGTTCTAACATGTACGGTACTAATAACAGCGCTGAGTGAGCTGAGAGGAGTTTGCAAAGCAAAGAGAGAGGTTGTGGAACGTAGGTTAGTTATGCTAAAATGACACCAGCTGACAAAGCATGGCTTAACATAACCAACCTAAATAGTGTTTATTATTAATTTTTTTTTTTATTCCTTTTTGCTGTCATTAATTTATAAATTTCCTTAATTTCCTCAGTATATACGTTACTATTCTTTCTAGTTTTTGTATGCATGAATATTTCTTCTAATAATGCATGTATTCGGTTATTTTCGGAATTAGTAATTCTTATATGTAAGTTTATTCACTTGTCGTATGTTTTCCCTTTGGGCCATGCTTCTTTATTTTCAGCTAACTATTTTGGCCCTTTCCACCAATTCTCATAACTTTTTAATTTAATAGATCAAATTCTGCTATATCTGCTGGATTATCTTCGGATTGTACATAATTCCATTCTATATGTGATAGTTTTCGTATTTCGTCTGTTCTTCGTCAGATGAATTTATCTTTGCTAACTCCATTTTTTATCCAAGCTAGCATTATGCTCGAATCACTCCACGCATAAGTTTTTAGTTCGTTGTTTTTTCCTAATTTTTTCTCCAAGTTGACAAAACGTGCCATTGCTTGGTTTTTTAATTATCTAACTCTTTGTTATCTTTAAATGGTATAGTGACTATGTTCAACAGTGTGAAATATGCCAACAATATAAGCCAAGTCAATTGGCTGCGGCAGGCCATATGTTAACCCAGATACCTGAGGAGCCGTGGAGCACGAAATGTGCAGACTTCGTGGGACCATTACCGAGGTCCACCCATGGGAACACGATGCTGCTGGTATTTGTAGACAGCTTCTCGAAGTGGACCGAGATGGTGCCACTTAGAAGCGCTACAACGGCATCCCTGCAAAAGGCCTTCAGGGAGAGGATTCTGGCACGGTTCGGAGTGCCAAAGGTTTTAATAACGGACAACGGCACACAATTTACCAGCAGGTCGTTTAAAAGTTCCTCGAGGAGATGGGAGTTAAACATCAGTTCACTGCGCCGTACACGCCACAGAAGAATCCAACGGAGCGAGCTAACCGGACGGTGAAAACAATGATCGCCCAGTTCGCAAAGAACAACCAACGACGCTGGGATGAGGCGCTACCGGAGCTGACACTGGCAGTCAACACGAGCGTCTCAAGGACGACAGGATACAGCGCGGCCTTCATCACACAGGGCCGGGAGCCGAGGCTGTCGAAAACTAAAAGACATTTTCGAAATTGTTCGGCGAAGCTTAGAAAAAGCCTCTCAAGATCAGGCAAGGCACTACAACCTTCGTCGCAGGCAATGGAGCCCCAAAATCGGAGATAGAGTGTGGGTGAAATTACACCATCTATCGAATGCGGCGGAGGGATTCGCAGCCAAGCTTGCACCGAGATACGGCGGCCCGTACCAAATCATAGACTTCAAGTCACCGGTGATCTGCAAACTGAGGAGCTCGGCAGACAAGCGGATAAGGACGGCACACGTGAGCGACTTGAAGCCACACAGCAAGGCGACGGGTGAGTTCCCAAATCCCAAAATTAAAAAGGGGGAAGATAAGAATGATTCCAAAAATTAAAATTGGACTCAAACTTATACACCTAAAACATAACAATAAATAAATATATATATAATTATATATATATGTACACATAACTAAAACAAAAAAACCATGCACCATGCAATAATAAGAATAACAAAAAAAATACATAAATATTAAACAGCCAAAAGCCCTGAAAGCAGCGAATGTGCAGAGAGCACACGCCGATTGCGGTAAAAGTGAACAACAACTGAGAGAGAGGATGGCCATGACCCACTCCAGAGTTCACTGAGGGAATCAAGGGCAGTGACCGCCGAAAGCGTTATGCTTACCGCTGACAAGAAAACAGTTAGCTCGCCGCGGTTACAGGAACCGACAACCATAAACGTTTTGCTCGCACTATCAAGAGCGTAAGCGGAGCATCTGCTCAAGACAATTAGCTCGCCGCTTTTACAAAAAGCGACAACAAAAACGCTTGCACTAAGAAGAGCGCAAACACAGCGACCGCCGAAAAACGTTTCGCTCACCGCTTTTGGCGGAAATAAGCAACAACAATGCTTATACTGAGAGAGCAAGCGCAAACACAGCGATCGTCGAAAACGTTTCGCTCACCGCTTTGGCGGAAATATGCAACAACAATGCTTGCACTATGAAGAGCGCAAACGCAACGACCTCCAACAGCATTTTGACACTAGTGTAGAGGCGTGCACAGAGAAAATCCAGCAACATCTGCACAGGATACCGTTGGTTAGTCACGCACACTAGTGTCGAGACGTGCATCGGCCAATAGAACGCCAACCCAAGGGATAAGGGACGCGAGCGCACACACCCACACAAAAGGGTATATAATGCGCCGCATTTATGCACAACTTCACAGTCGGCAATCGAAGGTGACCAGAATGGACGCAAAAATCCAACACCTCACGGCGGCCAAGCGGTCTCCAGTGGTCACTGCCAGTCGCGTCCAAATCCTTGTGCAATGCCCAGCGGCGCTGGAACTCTGCACGGAAGAGGAGCGGGCCCGCCCGTGCGTATGGCCACTGCGCGTGAGACGGTTGGTGCGTGTAGTCCGCGTGCCAATACGATTGCCGACTCCAGGTCAACAGGACAAGGAAATGGACGTCGAGGGCGACAGAGAGGCACTGGGGCCCCCGAAACCAGCGATCGCGGTGGTTAAGCCGCTACGACGCCGATACCCGAGCGACCTCGAGGGGATCAACTCAGAGGGGATCCGGGAACATTTCCCCGAGCTGGGCGAGTCCGCCGCACGATTCACGGGGCCGCGACCGCGTGCGGACTCAATCGACGCAGACGACGCAGGAGCAGAAGTGGACGACAAGGGAGACGACGCGGGACGCGCCCTACGACGACTCAAATCGACGAGGAAGAACACAACGCGGATGGCGGTATCCAGCAGAACAGTCGCGGCTGGATAGTGGAAGTCTTCCACTACCGAAGAAAGGGGGAGTGTGAGGAGCCATATAGGGTTGGCAATTAAATGTATGTAAATATACATTTATGCTATATGCGCCCCTCACAGTAACTGCATATCAGGCCGAAATCCGACCCTGATTGCAGTTGCGGCGAATTCGCTCTCTTTCGCCTTCTCTCTTTCATGCGCAACGGACACATATGTCCGTTAGGACATGTGCCGTTATAGTGTGAGGAGTTTGGCGAGTGCAATATCGCCATCCATACTCGCACTAACGGCAGACATGGGCTGGCGCCAGCAAAAAGGTAGTGGACAATTACCAAAGATCACGCCACCAAGGCGATCACCTGATCTTTGGTGCAGTCGCGACAAAAGGCTGCGACGCAGGCCTATAAAAAGGGCGTCGCAGTACTCAACAGAGCGGAGTCAAAAACAAAAGTGAATGAATCAAGAATCAGAAGTCCGTCAGAACTGAAGTGAAAATAAGCAGTTACTCTGCCCAACCATACACAGAAGGGCAAAATCGACAAGCGCAACGCAAGACAACGTGTGTCAAACAGGACGACACAGAAGCACCGCGCCGAAGGATCAGCACCGCGCCAAGGAACACCACCACGCCGAAGGACACACAGCACATTGGAGTCCTGAAATCGGGTGAGAAGTGGAAATCCTTGCCACGCTTGAGCGTAGCGACGGGCAAATCCGTGCCTAGGTGAGAATAAGTACGTGAAAACCTGTGGTTAGACAGCGCGTGTACGAGCGAACCCTGTTGGATAACCAGAGTGCCGTACGGTGTCGCTGTCGGGCAGGCGAACCACGAATTTACCTAGCTGGTGCGCGAGGCGCCTGGAGCAAAACTCTTGCGAACAGGTGCCCGCTTCAAAGCTGACCAAGGGCTTCAGTGGACCGTCGTCACCCCGCGGTACACACATACATCTGTACAAGCGAAGAATTACAATAAAGAAACCATTGTGCAATATAATATAAAAATACGTGTTATCAATTGTCGCAAACGCAACCAAATATAAATTTGTTGCACGGACCCACAGCTCGACTGGAGTTGTAGCCCGGCAGAGCAAAACGGTCCGTTACACCTTCCATGAACCGTTGATTATAACAAATTATACTATGTAATCAATTCAGAATCCTCTAAAAAGCTCAATTTTAAATGTCCTATCTCGGGAATAACATTTACGCATGTACAGGTGGTGGATAACTAACTCTTACTAATTATCTTTGGTCTGATTGGGTTTTTCCTGGGTTTTCCCAATCCATGCAACAAATGTTGGACCATTTTGCATTTAAATACCCCCAGAATTCGTTTTAATTCATTTAAATTTTTTAATTTCATTTAAATTATTATTATTTTTAAATTTATACATAATTTTAATGTTAGTTTTAATTGTATTCAATTAAATTGCTTAAGTTTTTGTAATTTTGGTGTCGGCTGATCCTAGTTGACAATAAATAAATAAATAAATAAAAAATAAATAAATAAATATAGCTTGGTTAGTAACTCCAAGCGATATTATAATTTGCAGCGCTTCCTGTCAACAAGTGAGAAACCATGCTCCTTACTTCTGCTCTTAATGCAGTTTTTAAATAGTTAAATTTAAGATATAGACTAATGTCTTCTTTCTTATGAATTATTTCAGAGAATAATTCAGAAAATAGGTCCCATTCTTTCTCTACTCCCGAGAATGTGGGTTCCTCAATTTCAGGCAATGCTGGTAGTTCTTCTGAAAATACAATATCACCACCTATTCCTCGCTCTCATATACTGAGCATGTTTCCAACTTGATTCATAATATGCAAGTTGTTCTCAAATTGTTTCGTATTTTGTGAAACTCTGTCCCACAGAAAATTAATTTTATTACTGTGCAACGTTTGGATTTTGACATTATTCTAATGTTTTTTCGTATTTTTGACTTTCTCTTTTACTTCCCTTAGATACTGTCGCAATGGGCTTACAATATCCCTCAATTCTTCTTTATCATCTTTTTCTAATGTTTTTTATCCAAGATCCCCTTCCTGCTTCTAGTGGGGCCTTCTTCTGCAGTCGAGAGATTGCCAGCATCGCTTTATCAAAATACTTCGCATTGAAGTAATCATGATCGATTACTCCCATTTTCACCAAGTCCCCATTATTTCTTTCTTTTCTGTCCCAGAACATTTTTGTCATTTTATGCTGTAACGGACCGTTTTGCTCTGCCGGGCTAAACTCAGTCGAGCTGTGGGTCCGTGCAACAAATTTATAATTTGGTTGCGTTTGCGGTAATAATAACACAGAATTTCACAATATTTCTATACAAAGGTTGCTTTATTATATCTTTCGCTGGTACAGAGTTGTGTTTGTACCGCGGGGAACACAGTCCACTGAAGCCCTAGGTCAGTGTTGAGGCGCGCACCTGTTCGCCAGAGTTTCGCTTCAGATATTTCACGCACAGCTAGGTAAATTGTTGGCACGCCTGCCCGACAGCGATATCGTACGGCACTCTGGTTATTCACCAGAATTCGCTCGTACCCACACTGTCTAATCACAGGCTCGCACACTTAATTTTGCCTAGGCGCGGATTGGCCTGTCGCTACGCTCAAGCGTGGCAAGGATTGCACTTCTGACCTGATTTCAAGACTCCAATGTCCTGTGTGTCCTTCGGTCGGTGTGTGTGTCGTCTCGTTGGACACACGTTTGCCTTCGTCGCGACTTGTTATTACACTTTTGTTTTTCTTGTTGGGCAGCGTTTCTGCTTATGTTCACTGCGACTGAGATGTCGTTCTTTATTCTTGACTTTCGACTGAGACTTTTGATTTGTTTGACTGAGACAGTCTCACTTTTAGATTTTCTCGACTGAGCGTGATTTTCGACAGCGTTTGATTTTCAGATTTTCGACTGACTTCTGCTGTGTGCTGCGACGCCCTTTTTATAGGCATGCGTCGCAGCCTTTTGTCGCGACTGTACCAAAGATCACGTGATCGCCTCGGTGGCGTGATCTTTGGTAATTTTCCACTACCTTTTCGCTGGCGCCAGCCCATGTCTGCCGTTAGTGCGAGTATGGATGGCGATATTGCACTCGCCAAACTCCTCACACTATAACGGCACATGTCCTAACGGACATGTGTGTCAGACACGCTTATATGGCTGACAACCTGCGCACAAAGAGAGGGCGAAAAAGAGCGAATTCGCCGCAACTGCAATCAGGGTCGGATATTCGATCTGATGTGCAGTTACTGTGAGGGGCGCATATAGCATAAATGTATATTTACATACATTTAATTGCCAATGCTATATGGCTCCTCACAATGCATATATTAAACTTAATTTATATAAAAATTTATATTAAATGTTAACTTATCTTATTCTCCCGCGAGGAATTTTGTCCAGCGACGATTTAATGTTCCGCAATGAATTTCCTCCCGCGAATATTTTGCGGCGCGATGAAATTTTAATTATTGTTCCTCGAAGATTTAGCGACGACTATCGTGTCTCCAAAATTTGTCTCCCGCGACGAATATTGCGTCTAAGATTTTTTCCCGCGACGACCATTGTGACTAAGATCTCTCCCGCGAAGATTTTGCACGACTACTATCGTGTCTCCAAAATTTGTCTCCCGCGACGACTATTGTCAGCGACGAATTTTTCTTCTTTCAGCGACGAATTTCCACGACGACTGTGTCTAGCGACGAATTTCCCGCGACTAAGTTGTTTTTAAATTCACTTCACTTCAATGCTTGTATTCGCCCAAATCGCGATGCCTCTTCGGCTTCGCGATTCATACGATTACGATCCTCTATGGAGCTGAGTTTGCGTTCCAATTCATACTTTTCGCGCAGCAACACTGTGCGCTCCTTGTGCTCCGTTTCCAGCTGACATTCGAGCGCCCTGATCTTCTTGTAGCTGTTACCGCGCACTTCCTTGATTTCTTTGTCGCGCTGCTGTGACTCGTGACGCGCCTAATTGAGCTAATCGTCTCGCTGCTGCAGTGTCTCCTTACGCAGCTTGGCCTGCTCCAACAGCTGTATTTGGCCAGACATTTCAACCAGCTTCTGCTCCTTAGTTTGCGGTTGCTCTATGTAGTCTTCGTCGTTGCATTGAGGTATATCCACCTTTGAAGCTTCTTTCATGGGATATTCCTGTTTCGATGCTTTTGTTAGAATCAATAGTTCTGTATCGATTCTATAAAGCAAAGAATCAACTTCCATCGAACGTTCTTTCATGGCAGCATGATCAAACGCCCATGATTCGTAATTCCTATCGATCGATGATAGGATTTTTTGCACGGGCCTCATACGAATCCTTATCCAGATTCTGCTATTCCGTAGCTGATCTTCTATCGGATTCTCTAAGCGTCTTTCGGCAATTTCCATTACCTCTCGTAGCAGGCCCTTTATCTAAAACCGTTTGATCTAACTCCTCTTTGGCAAGGCGCATCTCTAATTTATCAAAATTAGGGTCTTTTGGCTTCGCCGAACGATCCGTTTGAAGAGCCTCCTCGTTGGATGACTTAATCATTCCTTCGGACCGTCCACCAATCTGTTTTTGATGTGGACGGCTCCATTTAGCAGTTCCTGCTGCTTTTTCCACAATATATTCACTTTAATTATAATAATGTAAACTACATTAATGTAGAACTATATATACAGATTCAACGATTTGAATTCTGTATCCGGCTCGAAGGACCAATGTTTAAGACACGTATAGGGTGAAATCAAACGCGCGAGTCGACGATTAGTTTCGAACTGCCGCGGAGTCGACGATTAGATTCGAACTGCCTGCTCTGACGATCAAGCCCTTTATTTATAAACAATTCTTAAATCTAAATACATATATAGAAATACATTATGAGCCGTTGGTAAGGCGACCGCATTGGTCTCTTATCGAGTGCGGCCGTTTGTAAGACGACCGCATTGGTTTCTTATCGAGTGCGGCCGTTTGTAAGACGACCGCTGTCTCACTCCATCGAGTGCAGCGATTGCAATATTTGTCCCATGCCCTCTTGAACTCTAAAATTAGCTTGACCCCATGCATGCTCGCCTCAAGTGCCTAATCTTGAGAACGCTGCATTAGCCAGCTATCAGCATCTCTCATGTTCACTACTTGAACACTTATAATAAAAAAAAAACTATTAATAAGACGAAAAAAAACTTATCGGTTCACTTCTAGTGTTGTACCGGGTTACTATACTATGGCCAAGAATTATTATAATTTCTGTTGAATATGAAATGATCCTAAGCTATTTATATATGATTGATAACTGGTATAATTAAGTATTTCATCTTACTATCATCCAAAAAAAAAAACAAACAAAAATACACAACGCGAACCTATTTGTTTGCTGAGCAGTGTGGCTGATATTTTACGATCCCAGTGAATAATTGCTCAGGTTTGAAGAGAGACTTAAAACATTTTTTCTACTCACATTATACGGTGTTCTATTTTTAACGCTCCTCATAATAAAAGAGAGCAACTTACGAACATCGTCCCACGCTGGAAGTACTTCCTGGTGTTGGTGTATGTTGCTGCTAATCATGAAAGAGAGCAATTATTCATGACCACGGGCGAAAGCTCGCTCCTAGCATAATCCATGTACTGCGACAAATGTGCTTCTAAATAAAGATTACTTATTAGTATTAGGTATGTAGTAGTTTACTTTCTAATTACGCGGAACCAACTCAATTTCCTTTTTATCTTGCATTTAACTAACTTTAAGTTCAGTGTTATTTACTTTAATCAATATTCTCGATCTCGCCGAACGGCACACGCGCATGTGTTTTCTTATCTATGTATAACGGCAAGATTAAGCAGCTCATAACGGCAGTTTATGCATGCAGAATTGCACGTAAATGAAATTTTACACTGTTCACCAACGAACACAAAAAAGGAAATGATTTGGGTCCCACAATACTTTATATTAACGCCGATAATCTTGGTCCAAAAAAACTATCCGCTACAGTAATGAATCCCGAAAGTTGTGTAGAGGTTAACGATGATAATGTTGGTCCGGAGAAAAATATCCGCTACAGTTGCCCATGCTTATCCGTTCCTTCTTATAAGTCCATTCTCTTCACTAGCTATAAGCACACTGATGCACTCAATGCTCGTTCACCCATCTAACGTCGATCGACCAACTTTGTGGTTAAGTATGAGTGGAAGTAAAAATGAGCTCGCCGTGATAGCTTTTAAGAGAGGCTCTCCTGCGCAATGCAAATTTAGCAATCAGCCTAGGACAGGCAGCTCCGGAAAAGGGTGAGGCAACGGTGATCTTACTGTAACGGTACTTTTAAAAGTTCAAACCTCTCGCTCACAGATGGCGCTAAAGGCGAAACGCAACAAATTGTTGCCCGTTTTTTTGGAGGAAACAAATATATTAGGGACTCGACAAGCGACTTATTATACACCCTTCCGCCAAAATCACAAAATAAACGCTTGGAGAGCTCTTAACTTAACTTTTGCACTTAAACCTTTAGCAAATTTACTCAGTTGAAAGTTTCTTCTATAAGAGACCTCACGACTACGTAGATTATACGTTCTTTCATTCCGTAAATGCTGCTATTGTATTCCTCTTTTAGCAGCTTCTCGAATAAGGTCAAAGGAGTCTTCTCTATTAAAAGTGACGGACCGGTCTTCCAACCTTTGCAAATTTCTCAGGTTATGATATGTGGCCCCATTGGTGATCAATTGTTGACCAAACGCAACACGGTAAGGGGTACTACTTATAGCTGCATGAACACTAGATCTTAAGGCGCAACATATTCGACTAAGATTCTCATCCCAGTTGGTTTGGCTTGTATTTATATGATTGAGCGATTAAAGCGGTCGGAAGCATTCACTTGCGGTGCATATACCGGAGTGTAACAGTGTTGTACGCCATAATTATGCAAAAGTTCATTGAACTTATGACATTTAAATTGGACACCATTGTCCGACAATACTATTTCCGGAACTCCGAAGGTATGAAATATAACTTTCTCTATAAAGCGATTGATTGCTTCGGCCGTAAATTTTTTTACTGCCTTTATAAATTGGTATTTTGACAAATGATCTACAGCCAAAAAAAATGACTATATACCTGATTGGCTGCGAAGATAAGGACCCAGAAAATCGACAAAACCTTTTGAAAACATCTTTACGTATCATTGAACGGCCGTAATGGTGATCGTAGCGAACGATTTGGATGCTTTGTGCATTTTAAAATTTCGCATTTGTTAATGTATGACTTTACATAATTTACTAGATTTGGCCAAAAGTAATGACGCCGGATTCTTTCAAGAATTTTGGTGATACCGCTATGAGAAGCGCCTAGACTATCATGAATTGCTTTCAAAACTTCTGGAACTAGTTCTTTTGAAACCCAGAGCACACAGCATGCTCAGCACGACGATAAATAATATTATCAATAATTTTAATGTCAGGCATCAGGGTCTATTACATTTGAATCTTTCTTTTTAGCTCTTGGTATTCATCCGAATTGAAATGCTTATTCGTAAAATCGATGGTGTTATCGATGCTGATTGACAACAAGTATTTACTGGGAATTCGGAATTAACTTTCAGGTCTTGAAACGCATTCTGCGCTTTGTCAGTCCAAACAAACTTACGTCGCTGCTTTAGGCATAGTTCTGAATGAATTTATGTTACCAACCTGTGGTGCCCAAAAACTACCTTTTCAGGGTCAGTCTTGATAATTCCATTTCCGTTTATATGTCCTAGGTACTTTACTTCTTTAAGACAAAACTGCTTTGATAATACTTTAAGGACTGCAATGTGTTTTTCAAATGTATCGGAGTATAAATAAATATATATATAGTAAATCGTCAAGATAAATGAAAATTTCGGTTCTAAGATTTGCTGGTATAACTTTGTCCATGAGTTTGGACGTTCGAGAATCCAAACGGCATCACGGTAAACTGATATAACGGCCTCCCTGGGACGGTAAAGGCTGTTTTTTCCCTCGCCCTAGAAATGAGCGGAATCTGCCAATATGCATCTTTTAAATCAATGCTCGTTACATATTTAGCCTTCGGAAGTCGACTCCGGATTCCATCTATTAACGGCATTGGGTATGCGTTCTTTATAGTAACAGCATTTACCTTGCGACTATCTATACATAAACGCACTTTGCCTGGTTTTTGTACTAATACGACCGGCTATGACCAAGGGCTATTCGACTCTTCAATTACGCCAAGCGCAAGCATTCAGTCAAGCTCCTCGTACATGCATCAACCAGCTAGTCTTTCCCAATCATTTTTTCGCAAATGAAGGAAATAGAAGCACCGTTTCTATTAATTCCTTTTTCTGCACATCTGAAAGGATTATCTGTGTGGGGCTTCACCTTTAAGGCTCATAATATACAGCGATTCTTCTTTGTTCATAACATACAAGGGCAATAAATTAAAACTACGCCTTTTTGGATTCTTTGCACACCTTTCGGAAAGATATTCTTCGTTTTGATAATGGGTTTTTTCTCCTATAATATCCGGTAGTTCTTTAGTTAAGATTTTGCAACTATTAACTACAGGACTACTAGCGAGTAAAGTCAATTCCAGTGGTTGTTCGAGTAAACCGCATATTTCATCAGTTACTCCGTGTGATCGAAACAAGTTTGCGTGCACTAATCCACGGTGCACGCGACATTCCGTTTTTTAGAATTGCATTTGGCACATGACGGCTTGTACGTGTCACGCTTTCAACATCCGTAACAGAACACTTTATGTTATGGCTCACATTCTTAGTATAGATGACCAGAGCTCCCTGCCGTCTGTAACCTGGCGCTGAGAAGGTACATTAGTTTTTGTAACTGCTATCTATCAGCTAACAACATAATGGCATCATAGTGTCGAATGGTTCGCTGTATTTTCGTTTTCTCAACAAAATGGCTGTGCGAATGTCTAAGTCTGTTCGACCATCCTTAAAATGAGACTTCAACGCTCGACACAAGTCGGGCCAACAAACGAACGAAACACTTTTATGTTATCTCAGTACCATTCACTATCACTGCTTTCAAACAGGTTACTAGCATAGCGAGATAGCAGCTCAAAGTTGCCATCCAACGTCTGTGCTGTAAGCGCTTCGACACGATATATAAAGTCGTCTACTGATGACGATGAATGTCCCGAAAATTTCAACTTCCAATTAGAAATATTCTGACTTATTCTATCAGAACGTAGACTTCCGCATTGCTGCGATCCTATTGGCGAGGAACCATTTGGTGGCTGTACACCATTTCTTGGAAAATTTTCTGAATCTACTGGACCAGGGAGTTGGAAAAGTTGTTCAAAGGATTGTCGTTTCCTATGAATAGAAGGTCCAGCAGATGGATGAACATCAGCAGGTCTTTGAAAACCTATCTCAAATGCTTGTGACAAAAGTTGGGTTTTGCTGACAATGGCTGCTGCTAACGACCCATTTCCAGGCCTCACTCCCGATACAGAACTAAGTCCCGCCTTCGTGGTCTGCATTTTGCCGCTGTAGTGACTTTAGGCGTAGATTGCGTTATAACTTTAGCGACTTTAGACTTAGATCGTATTTCAATTACCCATTCTACCAGGATGTGATGCGGCTAAAACTGCAAACTGCCAAATTCTGAGTTGAATTCTAATTGATGTTCTACAAATAGGGCATACTCGTTTGTTACCAGTCCTATTGTTAAAACAAGTGTGATGAAAATAATGATTACACCGTGTGGCCAGAAGCTGTTTCGGATGTTCAACCTCTAATGTACACACGCAACAACTCACACTTTACAAACGACCAAGAGAATTTAAATGGTCAATACTTCGACTTACGGGCATTGCTATATTAGCATAGCAATATATTATCTTAATACTAAATAATAATAATAATAACTAAGGAAAAACTGATGTTAAAGATTACTTTCACCAGTTGGAACTCAAAACTATAGATAATATATGATATATTGAAAATGCATTATATGTGTGTGGCTAACTATGCGTCATCCTTTCTGAGAATAGGTATGCTAACTTACTTTTTTTGTTGATTTACTTGATCAACGGCGACATTTGAATAAGACAAAAACAATAGATGATGTGATGGCGCGGCAAGCAGTACTCTGGACACTAGCTCTCATCCAGGAACCTACACAAAACAGGACTCATGCCTGAGTTGTATCCAACGGCAAAAATGCGCGACGGAACCCTGAGTTGTATCCAACGACAAAAATGAGCGACCGACCACCTCAGTTGCAACGAATCCGACATCTGGGTTAATATTTTGGTTTGTTGGCATGTCCACAGACACGTAGAGAGTAACCACTTTTAATGTTACACTCCGTGGCGGACCATAGATTAATTATCTACGAATCCTCTTCCTGCGAGAGCTTCACACTAATCGTAGTACTACAAGATGGAATTTGCGTGTATTGTATTATGTATTGTGAATCTGGCAACACAATTATTCTGAAACTGTTGTTGTTCCTGGATCTCACACTCACGCAATATTGTTTTGTTTACCGACAAGGACAAGCAAGGACAAAGGTATGGGGATATGAAGTCAGTCATTACAGCAGATAACTGCTATATCAGGAAATAGTTGCAAATTTCTAGTATTGTTTCTTTTCTTCATTCAATTCTGCTATAGATCGGATGCCTAATCAATGGCCATGAATTAAGCTCCTGTTAGCTTATTGTATACTAGCATTTTTAAACTGAAACAGGCCCCACGACGATGGACACCAAAAAATAATTATAACTAATTAATAGAACGTCGTAACGGACCGTTTTGCTCTGCGGGCTAAAACTCAGTCGAGCTGTGGGTCCGTGCAACAAATTTATATTTTGGTTGCGGACAATTGATAACACGTATTTTATATTATATTGCACAATGGTTTCTTTATTGTAATTCTTCGCTTGTACAGATGTATGTGTGTACCGCGGAGTGACTGACGGTCCACTGAAGCCCTTGGTCAGCTTTGAAGCGTGCACCTGTTCGCGAGAGTTTTGCTCCAGACGCCTCTCGCACAGCTAGGGATATTAGTGGTTCTGCCTGCCCGACAGCGACACCGTACGGCACTCTGGTTATCCACCAGGGTTCGCTCGTACACGCGCTGTCTAACCACAGGTTTTCACGTACTTATTCTCACCTAGGCACGGATTTGCCTGTCGCTACGCTCAAGCGTGGCAACGATTACACTTCTCACCCGATTTCAGGACTCCAATGTCCTGTGTGTCCTTCGGCGTGGTGGTGTTCCTTGGCGCGGTGCTGATCCTTCGGCGCGGTGCTTCTGTGTCGTCCTGTTGTGACACGTTGTCTTGCGTTGCGCTTGTCGATTTTGCCCTTCTGTGTATGGTTGGGCAGAGTTTCTGCTTATTTTCACTTTAGTTCTGACGGACTTCTGATTCTTGATTCATTCACTTTTTGTTTTTGACTCCGCTCTTGTTGAGTACTGCGACGCCCTTTTTATAGGCCTGCGTCGCAACCTTTTATCGCGACTGCACAAAGATCACGTGATCGCCTTGGTGGCGTGATCTTTGGTAATTTTCCACTACCTTTCCGCTGGCGCGCCTATTTCTGCCGTTAGTGTGAGTATGGATGGCGATATTACACTCGCCAAACTCCTCACAATATAACGGCACATGTCCTAACGGACATGTATGTCAACACGCTATATGGCTGACAACCTGCGCATGAAGAGAGGGGCGAAAGAGAGCGAATTCGCCGCAACTGCACTCAGGGTCGGATTTCGGCCTGATATGCAGTTACTGGGAGGGCGCATATAGCATAAATGTATATTTACATACATTTAATTGCCTACGCTATATGGCTCCTCACACTGTAATGAAAGTAGTAGGGAACTGGGCATTCTATGACAGGATGTCTTAAATCTTTTTGTTGACTGCTCTTGAGTGTTAGTTGCCTAATTATAGCACTTAATTTATTGCTTTTGGGTGGGGGTGACAGGTTGTGTGACCTTTTTTTAGATAAGTGTGTGGTTTTGGGTCACGTACGTGACATTTATGATCGAAGGATTTGATTTATGGATGACCCTTTTTTTATTGCGGTTGGAGTCAGGTGGAGGATCACTCGCGCACACAGGTGTGCAGGAACTTGTTTTGTTTTAATTTTAAATTGCTTCATTATAGCACTTAATTTATTGCTTTTGGGTGGGTGGTGACAGGTGTGTGATCTTTTTAGAAAAATGTGTGGGTTGGGTTCACATACGTAACATTTTTGATCGAAGGGTCATCATTTATGGATGACCCTTTTTATTATGGGTTGGTGTCAGGTGGAGGATCCCTACCGCACTAACGCGTGCCTACGTGATTGAGTTTTCTTAAGCAGGAGATTGTGAGCAAGGCAAGTAACCTGTAACCTGTATGCTAGAATGTAGTGGAAGATTGGTTGACTGATAGCACACAGTGTGCAGGAACTAAAAGGGCTGAGAAATAAAAGCTATTATAAATGTAAAAACAATGATACATTTTGTTTTAAATGGGCATTAATCTCAGCCTCAAAGCACCACTGATCAATCAATCCAGCACGATGCTCGTCATATAAAGTTGATGCCATTGAGGTCATCAATAAAATCCTTTACATTTGGACCAAATAAAAATTTTTCAAGCTCAAAATCAAAACATTAGTATTAATGTTTTTGGTTTTGACGAGGAAGACTGGCCTTCACGGCCCATTATACGCGACAGCGGTGGAAAAGGAAATCCATATTAGTTTGATGTTGTTGGAGGCTGAAGAGAATTTATCAAGGTAATATTTATTAATAAATACTCGTTATTAAAAAGAATATTTTTCATTAATGTCTATTTTTAGATTTTTTCCATTTGCTTTTTAGGCTGAAAAGACAAATTACGTCACACCATGGCCAACTTTATTATTGCAAGACGTGTAAAATTACTCTCACAACGAGAGGATGTACATTGAAAATCGTCATCAGTGTGGGAAGGTTGCATCAACGCTCCCATCAGAAGAAAAGGCAACCTTAGTTTTAAAAATTATAATCGTAGTTTAGAGGTTACATTCGTTGTGTATGCCGACTTTGAATGCATACTCACCCCTCAAAGCACAACTTAGTGAGAATGTTGTAGCAACTTCTCAGCACATCCCAATAGCGTTTTCATAATACATAAAGTGTACATTCACCCAGCTTTAGACAAGTTTGTTTTAGAAACTGGGGAAGATGCAGGTGTAAAATTTGTCAAGTCTCTTATCGGAGATGTAAGCGAAATTTACACAATTATTTAACTTATTTAAGCACATAGTTATGACACACGAAGATGAGTTTAGTTTTAGAAACGCTCTCAATTGTCACATGTCAAGTCTTCAGGCAAAGATCGCGTTAGAGATTGCATATGTTTTTTTTTTTAGAGCTATTTGCAAGAAAATGTATTCATTAGATCCCGCCCATTTTTACACCTGGTCTTTAATGGGATGCAATGTTAAAGACCACAAAAATATTATTAGATTTGCTAACTGATGTTAATATGTATAGGTTTATTCAAATGGGCATTCTTGGTGGCTTAGTCAGTGCTGTAAGCGCTACTCAAAAGCAAACCATATATATGGAGAATTATGATAGCACTAAACCGTCAGAATTTCTGATGTGACTTAGATGCTAATAATTTATATGGTTGGGCTATCTCCCATATTCTGGTTTTAGATGGATGAATGATGTTGAAATAAATGCATTCGACATTTCATCTATTACTGAAAATTCAGAGTCTGGATATATTCTTCAGGTAGATCTTTTGTATCCAGTCTCTCTTCATGATTATCATAATGATCTCCTCTTTTCCGTCAAATCCAAAAGCCTACTCCAGAGGCTAAAGTTCAAAAGCTTGTTGCTGACCTAAGGTCGAAACAAAGTATCCTATCCATTATATAAATCTTCAGCAATGCTTAAGAAATGGCCTTAAATGAACAAAAATTCTTAAGATATTGGAATTTAAACAGTCTCTCTGGCTTAAAAAGTATTAGACTTAAATACATTACACAGAACGTTGACAAAAAATAATTTTGAAAGGACTTTATCAAATTATTAAATAATGCAGTCTATGGAAAGACGATTGAAAACGTTGAAAAACGTAAAGATATGAAATTGGTGACATCGTTTAAACCACAAATTGTTAGTTATAAGAAATGTCTTTTTGAAAATGTGAAGTCTTGCACATTCATCGACATCTTTTATTTGAGACAGTTCTATTCAAGGCACCCATTTATATCCCAAACTCAACACCGAATGCATTTTTTTCAAATTAATTAATAGTACGTACACGTACGTTTTCAGGTCTTTCTTTATTAAATTTCACTGATGCTTATCCATGAGTTCTGATCATTTGAGAGCCCAAGCCATTTAACTAGTGCCTAGCATTTCGTCGCCTTATTATCTTTTCAACCAAGTAAGCCTGTGGAAATCTTGTTTTCCTCAACTCTTCATTATAGAAACCAACTTTCAGAACTGCCCCTTGATAGTCTTCCAGTATGTATGGAGTGGGATTCGTATTCTGAATTTTATTGATTTTAAAAATTTCAGTTATCCAGTTTGGTGTATACCCCTTTTCAAATGTGTGTTTATGCTTACTAATGCGCACATAATCTGCAGCACGAAATTTACTTCCATTAAAGATTTTTATATGATTGTATTTGACGGTATTTAATAAATGCTTCTCATTTGATGAATTTTCTTCGACGTTTAAGATTTTTACATGCTGGCGCATGTAATTCTTCTATTATATATATTTATATAATTCCTCGTACTCATAATTCACATTGTAATTAATTATATTCATATTTCCTCAATTTTTTCTCTTCTAAGCGAGAACAAGGCCTGCTTCCTTGCTTTTTTAGGGATATTTATCGCAGATTGAATATCATATGGCTTCTGCTTCTTCAATACTCTGGTAGACACTCTTACTGCATTCATAAATGTTTTCTTTTACTCAGATGGTTTTTATTTTCTTTGGTTTGAGTCCCATACCAAATTTTTTCTTGGCTTTCGTTATATTGCTTACAAAATAAGCAGCGGCTCTTTCTCCAAGAGTACTATCAGAGGCCTTTACACGCTCCCACCCTCTCTCATCCAAAATTGAATCAGCTATATGACTATTTCCCAAATCTTTATCTTTATATGCTATATCGCGTTCCCTACAAGCAGCATCTAAGGGATTTATTCCCTTCTCGCCTCTTTCCAAACGATGTTCTAGCTTTGTTCCTGGACCACAAAACTGATAACCTGGTATATGTAGCTCAATTGGGAGTGAGTTGATTACTTTATGAATAAGACCTCTACCTCGATAGAGCTTTGTTCTGCTACTAGTTGTTTTATAAAAGCGCATTACCATTTTAATAGATGTTTATTCTTCAAAGTCTTATAAGAGAGTAATGATCTGTTGAGAAAACAATATCAGATATGAGATTAATAAAACAAAAAACGAACATAGAAGTGAGGAATATCGATTTTAAAAACGGGGAAAACCAACAAGTTAGACATAGCAGATTATTACCCAATTCAATTAGAGCCTTAATTGTTGGACCTTCAAATTGTGGGAAAACGAATGTAATGATTAGTTTGATTGAAAGTCCGAATGGACTAAAGATGGAAAATATTTATTTATATTCAAAGTCTTTACAACAACCGAAATATGAATATTTGAACAGTCGTGAGCCCAATAAAAGGGATGTGATATTTTACATTCTCAGAAAATGAAAGTGTTCTAGCACCAAGTAAAGCATAAAAGAACTCTATAATGATTTTTGGAGATGCAGCATTTGAAAAACAATATAATATTCGTGCATACATCTGCATGGGACGTAATAATAATAATATTGACGCGTTTTATTTATGTCAAACGTATACACGCATTCCCAAACAACTTATTCGTGATAATGCAAACCTAATAATAATCTTCAAGCAATATGAACTAAATATGAAACATGTATACCAAGATCATGTAGGAGTAGATATGAAATTTGATGAATTTAAGAACATTTGTCAATTTTGTTGGAAGGAAAATTATGGTTTCGTGCTAATAAGTAAAGATGATCGTCTAGAAAATGGACGCTATAGACGAGGATTCGCTGATTTTATTATAATTTCAGTTAAAAGAAATATAATTATTATTTCACTTGAAAATAATCAATTAAAATGACAACAACACTTACTTTGACGAGCAACAGCTCAATTTTAATGGCAAACTATCATCCACCCATTGAATTGAGGGAAATTATGAGGTGCACTCATTGATTTCCATATGTATAACTCAATTCCAAATGTTGATCATGATAATAATTTATTTCATATTGGAGAAAATGTTTTTGAGATACCTGTTGGATCATACGAGCTTAGGAAAAAGAATCAGATAAATTAAAACACGCTATTATCGAAAGTAACAACAATACGCTTCAAGTAATAATTTCAACTAAGGAACAAGCTATATATTTTAATAAAAGGAATACAATTGGTCAATTATTCGGGTTTAATAAAAGATATTAAACCCGAATTCTATTCACATCTCAGACCAGCCTGTGGATATTTTAAAAGTAAATACAATTCACTAGAATGTAATATTGTAAGCGGATCGTATGTTAATGCAAAATCAGCCAAGTATTGCATGAGTTAGCTTTAAATGTCCCTCCAGGCTATAAAATGAGTGAGAAGCCCCACAATCATATTTATTTCCCAGTGAACACGAGAGAGATACACTTATTAATAATACGGATTGTTGATCAGGATGTTCATTTAGTTAATTTACGTAATGAAAGTGTTACACTTCGCTTACATTTAAGACATCAAAAATGATTATTCATAATAAAAATGTATGTTATCCTCCATTATCAAACACTTTGAGTTATACTACAGAAGAAAGAAGATCGTTAAGGAGAACACTTTCAACCGAGAACAAATTGTTTTTAAAGTCATTGGGCATAAGAATTAGAGAACAATGACTAATTTGTTAACTGTTCGAGAGAAACACTATTCGGATGAGAGTATAATCAAAAAGAATATCATAGCTACTCTTTCTATCTCCAATCATTTCAGAGTAATAATGAAGTTAGAATTACAATCCAAAATCAGGACTTATATGTAGTCCCAAGCGAGTTTTATTAATATTGAGGGCTCGATTTCTTTGGCTAACAACACGCCTAATAAAGGTGGTAAACTAAAAAACAATTGTCTGAGCTATCTTTTTGATAAGGTTCGATGAGTTGAATGGAATTTAAATTGATCGAACTAGGTTTGTTGGCACTTCAACCACCTTAAAAAACTATATTTCCTGAAAGTCTCATGCTTGAGAATTCTGTTTGGTTTAATGGAAACGAAAAACAACTTGCAAATTATGGTTATTTGAATTTCTCTATTTCTCTTAAAACCCTTCTTGGATTTTGTGAAGACTTTAACAAAGTCTTACTAAATTGTAAACTGAACTAATTCTACTTATAACTAAAAATATGGATGATGTATATCATAGCAAAATTGAAAGTAATGAGAATAAATTAAATATATCTAATATTATAATATATCTATTATTCTCTCAGTGATGAGAAGAAATTAGTAATGTTAAACATAACAAAAAATGGAGGCTAACTACCACTAGCATTCCGCAGTTGGGATTGTTACCTCAATCCAACACTAGCAGAGGGTACTCATCAAGTATGGAATGTAAAGCTTGCAGCCAATAGAGAACGCCCTGGTTTTGCTATAATAGCCTCTAAACTAGATAATAAATTGATTCATAATCATTTGCGAAACTTGAAAGTGTACTTGAACTCTGAGACGTATCCCTATGATGATATGAATATAAATTTAATCGTTATCGATTTGCAAGTTTATACAATATGTATACAAATTTTCAAGCAAGTTACTATATGAAGCAGTCTGAACCGTGTTTAACACCTAAGGAATTCAAAGAAAAAGCACCAATTGTTGTTATAGATCTAACAAATCAGAATGAGAGTGTAAAAACTGGCCCGATCGATATCAGAGTTTCCATCGAGTTGGATAGTGCCAGTGTGAGAAACACTAAAGTACATTGTCTACTGATGGATTATCGGTTAGTTGAGTATTCACCATTAACGGGATTAGTTCAGCGCATTGTTTAAATAAATTTGATGCAGAATCAAGTAGTTGTTGTCATGGATTTTATGGAAATAACAACTATTTTATATTAAAAGAAATTGCCCTAGTTTTTAAGAATGGATATTACCAAGACATTCATTACCTTATAAAACCACCATATGATTTAACTAAGATAAGAAGCCCGTAAAACGGCAATATGGTTAACTAGAAATCAACACAATCTCTGTTGGAATGATGGAAATGAAAGCTTTTTAAAAGTTAGAAATTATCTTCGTGAGCCTGTTAATAATATGAGAGTAATCACGAAGGGAGATATAAAGAAAAAGTTTCTTGAAAAGTATCTAAGGACGTGTGTAATGAACATTGAATAATTTGGATGTCCACGATTACATGAGCTAAAATTTAATGTTTTCTCCGACTATGGGTCACATTCAAATAAATGTGTATGCGCCTTAAGAAACGCTCGAGTTGTATTAGATTTTCTTATAAACTTAAATCTAAGTGTATTGTAAATCCAATGGGTAAAATGAATAATGAAAAAATTGTAAATTTATAATTAAATATGTTTAGGTTCATATAAATTAACACTTATTTAATCATAAGCCATTTGCGAGTACGCCGCAGATAGCGCAGATACACAGCAAATAAGATACACCCAATCCATGGGTTATATTTTCACACCATCTGTCGAGCGGCCTGCAGTTAGCAGATAGTATCACAGGCAGCGTCGTAAATAAGATAATATTAAGACATGACCCATAGATAAGTATATGATTGTTTAGGTCAACTCGTAAATAGCATAACTAGTCCTAAGCAAACATTATCGTCAAAGAATTCTGTATGTAAGCCATGCATTTTAACTCAATAAAGTCAGTGTTCTTCATAGCCTCAATATCGTCAGGTCTTCATTCATTTCTACCATCGCATTTACTGTGGGCAACGAGGGACAACACTCTCCGCAGTCCAACTAGTTCAAGTGCTAGTTGCGACGACTTTTAGTAGTCAGTTTATGTGCTGAATACCTCCATCTATACAAACAAAATATGTTTATTATTATTTAGAAACTGTGAGGAGCCATATAGCTTTGGCAATTAAATGTACACAAATATACATTTATGCTATATGCGCCCCTCACAGTAACTGCATATCAGACCGAAATCCGACCCTGATTGCAATTGCGGCGAATTCGCTCTCTTTCGCTACGAGAGTGTCTGACATGCATGTCCGTTAGGACATGTGCCGTTATAGTGTGAGGAGTTTGGCGAGTGCAATATCGCCATCCATACTCGCATTAACGGCAGACATGGGCTGGCGCCACCAAAAGGGCAGTGGAAAATTACCAACGATCACGCCACCGATCACTTGATCTTTGGTACAGTCGCGACAAAAGGCTGTGACGCAGGCCTATAAAAAGGGCGGCGCAGCACACAACAAAATTCAGTCATTTCAAGAGTCAGTCATTTTCAAGAGTCAATCAATTCGAGAGTCAAAAGTCAGTCAGTCAATTTGAAAGTGATAATAGAAGCGGAAACTCTGCCCAAAACGAGAGCAGAAAAGTGAAACCCAAGTGAAGAACAACGTGGAGAAGCGCAATCATGTGTGTTAAACAGGACGACACACAAGCAAGGAGCGCCGAAGGATCAACACCACGCCGAAGGACAATGCAGGAAGTTGGAGTCCAGAAATCGGGTGAGAGGTGAAATCCTTGCCACGCTTGAGCGTAGTGACAGGCAAATCCGTGCCAACTAGGTGAAAATAAGTGAGTGAAAAACCTGTGTTTAGACAGCGCGGACCCACAGTTCGACTGAGTTTTAGCCCGGCATAAGCAAAACGGTCCGTTACAACTGGTGCCCAACCTTGGTGGTTGCGATAATTAATAACACACATTATATATATATTGACAAAAAAAAATGGTTCGCGCGTGGGTTTATAACCTAAAAAAGGATGAAGTGCTGAAGTATGGAGAAGAATTCCAAGTGGAGCTGAGTGGCACACTGGATGTTATGCGTCGACAATTCGGAGAGTGGGTGACACTCACGAATCCAGACTCCCATACAGCACGCGGATTGTGGAATTGGCAGCGATTCATGGCAAATATCCACTGGCCAAAAAATCGGTCAAGTTCCGGATGATTTCGTCCAATTGAGCATACCGGCAATCGCGCAGCAGCGCGCGCGCGAGACGCCAGAAAAACAATATGGGGAACACCCGCACCACTGCCATCAAGGAGAGTGTCCATAAGCGACCACACTGCGACGACTATGTCCCAAGAATACCCGAGGGTAGCGAAACAAGTCCGGGAGTGGAACTTTCGCTTCGACAGCACCACGAAGTCGTTAGAATTTTTGGAAAAAGTCGAGTGGTCTGCCGATACATATGGACTCAACCTGAATCTGGTTCCCAGAGCCATGCCTGAACTACTGCAGGGAATGTCTCTGAAATGGTATGTAGCCAACAATCAACACTGGACGACATGGGTAACATTCGTCCAGAGTTTTCAAGAGTACTTCTTACAGAGGGATTACTTTGAAAACTTGAGGGACGAAGTTACCGGACAGGCCAAGATTCATGGCTATAATGGACAGTGGAGGAACATGCAGCCAAGTATACAACGAGAGGGCCGAAGCAGACTCGAGACATAAACCAGCCCCGAGGACGAGACCAAGACAAGCCCCGAGGGCGAGACGCGACAACACACAAACACATATTATTAACCCAGCGATGGCCTGCATATTTTGCGGAAAGGAAGGACACTGCGCGAGAGAGTGTACGAATCCAATGATGGATTATTGTTGTCAATGTGTTGTCGGTCGGGAAACGAACACCGGCGTCCGCCAGCGAGGGGCGAGCGGGAGCCGAACAGGACAGCCCCAAGACGCTAATCGGCAGCCTGCAGGACGCGGGAGCGCAGTTGACAGCGGTCGTGGAAATCGGCAACTGTCAATACAAGGCTACGTGGACTGCTCGTGGACTGTTCGACGTAGGCCGACGATGCGAAACAGCGGAATCCGAGAACAAGTAGAGGTGAATATCCGGCTCGGACGGAGCAACATAGATATTGCTCTACTGATACTCCCCGGAGTCATAGACGACTTAGTTCTCGGATGGGATTTTCTGTCTGGCATGGGCACGGCCATCAGAAGGAGAGACTGTCCGTGGCAAAGACAGTTATACCACCAGTACATCCGGACGCAGAAATCGATGCATTCTTGCAGCGAGAATTGGCGGCATTTGAGGGCATAAAAGGAACATCACCAATAACGGAGCATCAAATTGTAATGTGCGGCGATCGGCCCAAAAAGCAGCGCTACTTCCTAGGAATCCCAAGATGCAGGCCGAAATGAACAAACAAGTTGATGAACTACTGGCATAGGGATGCATCGACTCATCAAAAAGCCCACACAGCGCACCAATAGTGATGGTGAGGAAAAAAACGGGGAAATTGCGCCTCTGCGTGGACTTTAGGCAATTGAACGCCAAGTCCGTAAAAGACGCATACCCTCTGCCAAGAGTACACCATATCCTGGACCAGCTGACAGAGGCTTGGTTGATCACGAGTTTGGACCTCAAGGATGGCTACTGGCAGATCCCGATGGAGAAAGAGAGTCGGGCGAAGACGGCATTCACAGTCCCAGGGAAAGGACTGTTTCAATGGAAGGCACCAGCTACGTTCCAGAGAGCCACATGCCACATGCATTCGCATACCTGGACGACATCATTGTGATCGGGAAAACACGCGAGGAACACATGGGCAATTTAAGAGAAGTGTTCCGACGGCTGAGAGCAGCGAATCTGAGAATCAACGTGGAGAAGTGCGACTTCTTCAAACAAGAGTTGAAATACCTCGGTCACCACGTCACGGAAGATGGAATCCGCACTGACCCCGAGAAAGTAGCTGCTATCGCCGAACTGAGGCCCCCTGGAAACGTCAAAGAACTACGGCAATACTTGGGAGTGGCATCCTGGTACAGGCGTTTCGTACCAGATTTCGCCACTACTGTCCATCCGCTAAACAAATTACTGAAAAAAGGCACGAAATGGGAATGGACCGGAGAGCATCAGGAAGCTTTCGAAAATGTGAAGTCAAAGCTTACACAATTACCTGTGTTGGCATGCCCAGATTTCAAGGCCATTTTGCTTGCAGACGGATGCTAGCAATTATGGCTTGGGAGCGATATTGACCCAAAACTCAGAGGAGGGTGAACTAGTCATATCGTATGCAAGCAGATCCTTAAATGGGGCGGAGCGCAACTACTCTGCGACCGCAAACGAGTGCCTTGCAATAATCTGGGGCATAAGGAAGTTGCGACCTTATTTGGAAGGATACCACTTCACCGTCATCACGGATCATATGGCGCTGAAGTGGCTCATCTCCATCGAAAGCCCATCAGGCAGGATTGCGAGATGGCCACAGGAGCTGCAAAAAAATTGATTACGACATCAAATACAGGAAAGGAAACCTGAATGTTGTGGCAGATGCCCTATCCCGACAACCTCTGAAGGAGACATGCCTAAGAGTCTCAACTATGGAAGACGCAATGGACCAAGCGAATAAAGACTGCCACTGGATCCAAAAGATGCGAACGGCCATAACAAAAAATCCCAGAAAGTTTCCAGATTATATGGAGGAATCTGGAAACTTATACAGACACATCCCTCATCGAGCTGGAACTGAGGCTGTAGCAGCCTGGAAATTGTGTGTGCCAACGTCAAGCGGACACAGGTTCTAAGCGAGAACCACAACACTGCCACCGCAGGACACACGGGTAGTAGAAAAACAATAGCCCGAGTAGCAGCGTACTACTATTGGCCAGGCCTATACAGAGGGGTGAGAGCATATGTTCAACAATGTGAAATATGCCAACAATATAAGCCAAGTCAATTGGCCGCGGCAGGCCATATGTTAACCAAGATACCTGAAGAGCCGTGGAGCACGGTATGTGCGGACTTCGTGGGACCATTACCGAGGTCCACACATGGGAACACGATGCTGTTGGTATTCGTAGACCGCTTCTCGAAGTGGACCGAAATGATGTCACTTAGAAGCGCTACAACAGCAGCACTGCAAAAGGCCTTCGGGGAGAGGATTCTGGCACGGTTCGGAGTAACGGACAACGGCACACAGTTTACCAGCAGGGCGTTTAAAAATTTCCTGTGGACAGTGAAAACAATGATCGCCCAGTTCGCAAAGGACAAACAAAGAAGCTGGGATGATGTGTTACCAGAGCTGACACTGGCAGTCAACACCAGAGTCTCGAGCACGACCGGTTACAGCGCTGCCTTCATCACACGCCGGGAACCGAGGCTGCCGAAAACGTTGTTCGATGAAGTGGCGATCGGTATGGGTCATGTAAGCCAAACGCCGAACGAAAATGAAAATAAGCTGAAAGACATAGATATGGAGTCCTGAAATCGTGTGAGAGGTGGAATCCTTGCCACGCTTGAGCGTAGTGACAGGCAAATGCGTGCCAACTAGGTGAAAATAAGTGATTGAAAATGCTGTGTTTAGACAGCGTGTGTGCGAGCGAATCCTGGTGGATAACCAGAGTGCCGTACGGTGTCGCTGTCGGACAGGCAGAATCACGAATTTGAGGCAAACTCTTGCGAACAGGTTCACTCTTCGAAGCTGACCAAGGGCTTCAGTGGACCTCCATTACCCCGCAGTGCATACATAAATCTGTGCAAGCAAAGAAACCGAGTAAAGAAACCATTGTTAAATATATAATAAAACCCACGTGTTATCAATTGTCGCATCGCACAAATATAAATTTGTTGCACGGACCCACAGATCGGCTGTGTTTTAGCCCGACATAAGCAAAACGGTCTGATACAAAACATTGTAAGTCCGTCGATGGATACGCACGTTCGCACTTATGTGGTTCACTTTCTTATATTTGTCTCGCCTTAATTTCGTGGCTTCCGCGTAGTCTTAGTTGACGGCCTGAGTGATAGCGAGTGTGAGTCTCAGTCGGAGCGAGTGTCTGAGCCTGAGTATCCTGAGCGAGAGAGGCCGACTGTGTGCTGCGTCGCCATTTTTATAGGCCTGCGTCGCTGCCTTTTTCGCGACGTGATCGCCTTGGTGTCGTGATCTTTGCTAATTTTCCACTGCCCTTTTGCTGGCGCCAGCCCATGACTGCCGTTAGTACGAGTATGGATGGCGATATTGCACTCGCCAAACTCCTCACACTATAACAGCACATGTCCCAATGGATATTTGTGTCAGACATGCTTATATGTCTGACAACCTGCGTGAGAGAGGAGAGGGCGAAAGAGAGCGAATTCGCCGCAACTGCAATCAGGGCCGGATTTCGGTCTGATGTACAGTTACTATGTTATACCTTGGCCCAGACGCCGTTGGATAATGGAAGTCTTCCACTGCCGAAGAAAGGGGGAGTGTGAGGAGCCATTTAGCCTCAGCAAATAAATGTATACAAAATATACATTTCTGCTATATGCTCCAGACGCACGGTGACGGTGTGTTTCCACTTCCCATTTTTGAAGAAGAATCCTCAGATTCGCTGCTCTCAGCCGTCGGAACACTTCTCTTAAATTGTCTATGTGTTCCTCGCATGTTTTCCCGATCACTATGATGTCATCCAAGTATGCGAATGCATGTGGCATAATTTCGGGTCCAATCACGCGGTCGAGGGCTCTCTGGAAAGTAGCTGGTGCCGAATGGAGTCCAAATGGCATTACCTTCCATTGAAACAGTCCTTTTCCTAGGACTGTGAATGCCGTCTTCGCTCGACTCTCTTTCTCCAACGGGATCTGCCGGTATCCATCCTTGAGGTCCAAACTCGTGATGAACCTAACCTCTCTCAGCTTGTCCAGGATATGGTGTACTCTTGTCCACGCAGAGGCGCAATTTCCCCGTTTATTTCCTCACCATCACTATTAGTGCGCTGTGTGGGCTTTTTGATGGCTCGATGCATCCCTTGCCTAGCAGTTCATCCACTTGTTTGTTGATTTCGGCCTGCATCTTGGGATTCCTAGGGATCATCGCACATTACAATTTGATGCTCCGTTATTGGTGAAGTTCCTTTTATGCCCTCAAATGCCGCCAATTCTCCTTGCAAGAATGCATCGATTTCTGCGTCCGGATGTACTGGTGGTATGACTGTCTTTGCCACGGACAGTCTCTCCTCCTGATGACCGTGCCCATGCCAGACAGAAAATCCCATCCGCGAACTAAGTCGTCTGACTCCGGGGAGTATCAGTAGAGCAATATTCATGTTGCTCCGTCCGAGCCGGATATTCATTTGACATGCGGACTCACCGTTCGGTTGCGCATTGTCGGCATACGTCGAACAGTCCACGATCGATCGTAGCCTTGTATTGACAGTTGCCGATCTCTACGACCGCTGTCAACTGCGCTCCCTCGTCCTGCAGGCTGCCGATTAGCGTCTTGGGGCTCTCCTGTTCACCTTCCGCTCCCCTCTCGGTGGCGGACGCCAGTGTCCGTTTCCCTACGGACAACCAATACGCCCGCACCTCCAACAATAATCCAGCCTAGGGTTCGTACACTCTACCGCTAAGTGTCCCTCCTGGCCGCAAAATCTGCAGGCCATCGCTGGGTTATGTATATGCGTTAGAATATTGTCGCGTCTCGTCCTCGGGGCTGGCCTGGGTCTCGTGTCGACTTCGGTTTCTCGTGATACGTTTGGCCGTGTGGTCCTCCACTATCCGCCATTGCCATGAATCGTGGCCTATTTTGTCTTGGCGCTGGCTCTATAGCTCTGTAGTGACGCGTCTGTGGTGGGTCCATGTGGCCCGGTTGATGATCTACTTGTCTTCGCTGTGGAGTGTTGTAGCTCGGCTGCTCCATGCGTCTCTGATGCGGCTCTATTTGCAGTCGCTGTGTAGTGTTATAACACGGCTGCTCCATGCGTCTCTGTTGCGGCTCTATTTGCATTCGCTGTGGAGTGTTATAACTCGGCTGCTCAATGCGGCTCTGCTGTCTCAGATTTTCCCTATCCGCCTCGAGCTCCTCAAACGCGGTTGCCAAATGCATCAACTCCGCCAAGTTTTGGAATTGACCTGGCCTGGCGTATGCTCGCATGTCTGGAAGGCTGTTTTTGTGGATTTCCCTACAGTAATTCAGGCTCTGCTCTGGGAACCAGATTCAGGTTGAGGCCATACGTATCGGCTGACCACTCGACTTGCTACAAAAATTCTAACGGCTTCGTGGTGCCGTCGAAGCGAAAGTTCCACTCCCGGACTTGTTTCTCTACCCTCGGGTATTCTTAGGACATAGTCGGCGCCGTTTGTTCGCGTGTGGACTCTCTCCTTGTTGACAAGAGCTGCTGCGTTGTTGCCGTATGCTCAAATGCGCGAAATCAATGTTCGTCGCTTCTCTTGCATCTGCAGCTTTTACGCTTTTCCTCGCCGGCGAACATTTGCCATGAATTGCCGCCAATTCTTGTATCCTTGTGCTGTGTGGAAGTCTGGATTCGTGAGTGTCCACCCACTCTTCGAATTGTCGACGCATCCTATCCAGTGTTCCGCTAAGCTCCACCTGGAATTCTGCCCCGTACCTCAGCACTTTGCCCTTTTTAGGTTATAAACTTTTTTTTTTTTTTGCTTTTTTATTATTGTTATTATTTCTTTTCCAGTTTTCAATGTTGGGCTTGGTGGTGGAACACCCGTGTCCCATACCTCATCGACTCTTTTATCCTGTAGCGGCGTCGCGCGTGCCACATTAGCCAGGATGCCCGTCCGCTGGGACCCGGGCGTCTGTCTATGACCTCCGTGACCATCTCAGGCCACGGTTCGCGCCCTGGGCACGAAAGGCATTGTGTCCTCGGGGTTCGGAGGCTCCATCGCCTCGTGGCTAACCAACGTGGCTAACCAACGGAGTTTTTGTATACATGCAACTGCAGTAGTGTTGGTGACTAACCAACATGGTTTTGTTGGTCACACACCCGCACCAGTGCAGTTGCTATCGGATTTACTTTGGTTTTGCACACGCCTCGACACTAGTGTGACAAATGCTGTTGGCGGTCGCTGCGATTGCGCTCTCGCTAATACGAGCATTGTTGTTGTTCGTGACGAGCGAACGTTTTAGGCGGTCTCTGCACTCGCGACTGTACCAAACGTTATCAGTGGCCGCTCTCGATAATACGAACATTGTTCTTGTTCGTGACTGTACCACAGATCACGTGATCGCCTTGGTGGCGTGATCTCTGGTACTTTTCCACTAGCAATTGGAGTGGCGTGTTCTTCTCTGAACATTCGCCGCGTTCAGGGCTGTTCACCTGTTTTGGATCCGCCTTAGGGCTCCAATTAACATTTATATTTATTTTTGTTATTCTCCTTATTGTTTTTTGTTTTATTTATATGTATATATATATAATTATATATTTGGGAGTTGTACCAGCGGCGCCAATTATGAATTTGTGGATCCTATCGGCTGCGCCTGTATTATATATTTGGGAGTTGCACCGGCTGTGCCAATTATGAATTTGTGGATCCTATCGGCTGCGCCTGTATTTGAGAGTTGTGAATACACTAATTGAAAGTCCGACAACGGTTTAAGGAAAATATGCAATCTTTATTTTTAAAAACACGTTCTCGGTTTGGCGTACAAAATAAATCTCTGTTTATTAACACGTCTGCTCAGTTTGATGTACAAAACGTAACTCTCCTATGCTAGTTGTTCAATCTGTAAGGGGAAACCTCGCATTTGCGTGCGGTGCGGTGAAACGGGGCCTTGCGATGTTTCGGTGCGGTGAAAACGGAGCCTTGCACTGCGAACTCCTTCGGTGAAACGGGGCCTTGCGCTGCGAACTTGTACGGTGAAACGGGGCCTTGCACTATTTCTAGGCGGTGAAGCGGGGCCTTGCACTATTTCTGAGTGGTGTTGTTTGTGTGGCGTTGACATCCGAATATGCCACTATATATACATATACAGTGAGCGACAGCTCGAATAAAGCAGATGTTAAAGAAAAAACATAATTGCCTGCCATAAACTAATTATTCATTATTTTTCAAAAATTCCAAAAACCGATGGTAGGTACATGTATTAACCACCAATATGAGTGGATGACCCTCATAAACTGTAGGTACATGTATTAACCACCAATATGAATGGATGACCCTCATAAACCGAGGTTTCCCCACCTGCTAGGTAGGATTATGTAAAAATGTAGCCTATTTTTAGGTGACAGCTTATTTGGATCAGGTACATTGTGGACACCTGGAGCCATAGAACCCGGATTTTTTACCTAAAGTTGAGTATTTTCGGAATAAATAGATCAATACTTCGTAGTCAGTTTAGTTATATCCTGCATCCCGAGTTCAATAAGCCCACAAGGACTATGGACAAACGGACTACCATTGAACAACGGAAACTCATCCTGGCACACCACAAGAACGGATATTCACATCGCCAAATAGCTGAAATGGTCAATCTGAGCAACTTAACCATGTATAACATCATTCGGCGCTTCGTCGACGCAAATCGGATTGAGGGCAAGGGCAGAATGGCACCAAACCCGCTTTTCACCGAAGAGTAGGATCGGAGGATCATCAGGAAAATAAGGGCAAATCCCAAGCTATCGACTCCAAAAATGACTCAACAGGTGCAGGATAAAATGGGGAAAAAGTGCTGTGTGGAAACTGTGCGCATGGTCCTGCACAACCATGACTTAAATGCCCGAGTACCACGGAAAAAGTCCTTTATAAGCGCACCAAATAAAACGACTAGGATGACGGTCGCCAAAATCCACTTGGACAAGGATCTGGAATTTTGGAACACAGTCATATTTGGAGATGAGTCCAAATTCATCATTTTTGGCTCGGACGGACGGAATTATGTGTCCAAGTGGGTTTTGGCGACCGTCATCCTAGACTTATGGCAGGCAATTACGTTTTTTCTTTAACACTGCTTTATTCGAGCTGTCGCTCACTGTATATTTATTTATTATTATTATATTTTTTTTTAAATATGGGTGCATAAGTCCTTTGTATACCCTTTCTTTTTATTTATTCTTATCCTTTCCTGTTGGGCGTTTATTTTTATTATATACATATGTATATTTATTTTTTTATTATACTTAGGTGTGAGTCCAATTTCTTTTTTTGGAGTCACACTTATTTCCCCATTTTTTATTTTTAGGGATTTGTGGACTCACCCGTCTCCCTTGTTGTGTGGCTTCAAGTCGCCCACATGTGCCGTTCGTATTCGTTTGTCTGCCGGGGTCCTTGGTTTGCAAATCACCTTGACGTGAAATCCACGATTTGGTACGGGTCGCCGTATCTCGGTGCTAGTTTGGCCGCACTCGATAGGTGGTGTAATTTCACCCACACCCTATCTCCGATTTTGGGGCTCCATTGTCTACGACGTAGGTTGTAGTTAGTGCCTTGCCTGGTCTTGAGAGGCCTTTTCCAATTTCGAACAATTTCGAAAATGTCTTTCAACTTATTTTCGTTTTCGCTCGGCTTTTGGACTACCTAACCCGTACCGATTGCCACTTTGTCGAACAACGCTTTCGGCAGCCGCGGTTCCCGACCTTGTGTGATGAAGGCAGCACTATACCCGGTAGTGCTCGAGACGCTGTTGTTGACTGCCAGTGTCAGCTCGGGTAACGCATCATCCCAACGTCTTTGGCTGTTCTTTGTGAATTGCGCGATCATCGTTTTCATGGTGCGATTTGCTCGTTCTGTGGGGTCTCCTTGCGGCGTGTAGAGCGCAGTATATTGGTTTTTAACCCCCGTGTCTTCCAGGAACTTTTCGAACGCCCTGATGGTGAATTGTGTGCCGTTGTCGCTTATCAACACCTTGGGCACTCCGAACCGTGCCAGAATCCTCTCCCTGAAGGTCTTTTGCAGTGCTGCTGTTGTAGCGCTTCTAAGTGGCACCATTTCGGTCCACTTCGAAAAGCAGTCTACAAATACCAACAGCATCGTGTTTCCATGTGTGGACCTCGGTAATGGTGCCACGAAATCCGCACATACCGCGCTCCATGGCTCTTCAGGCATCTCGGTGAGCATGTGTCCTGCCGCGGCCAATTGACTTGGCTTATATTGTTGACATATTTCACATTGGCCTGGACAATAGTAGAGCGCGCTGTTACTCGGGCTATTGTTTTCGTGCTACCCGTATGCCATGCGGCGGCGGTGTTGTGGTTCTCGACCTCCATATAATCTGGAAACTTTCTGGGATTTTTCGTTATTGACGTTCCCATCTTTTGGATCCAGTGGCAGTCTTTATTCGCTTGGTCCATTGCGTCTTCCACAGTTGAGACTCCAGGCATGTCTCCTTCAGAGGTTGTCGGGATAGGGCATCTGCCACAACATTCAGGTTTCCTTTCCTGTATTTGATTTCGAAATCAAATTGTTAAACTCCAGTGCCCATCTCGAAATCCTGCCTGAGTTATGCCACTTCAGCGCCATATGATCCGTGATGACGGTGAAGTGGTATCCTTCCAAGTAAGGTCGCAGCTTCCTTTATGCCCCAGATTATTGCAAGGCACTCCTTTTCGCTCCGTTCCGCACCATTGAACGATCTGCTTGCATACGATATGACCCGTCCCTCCTCTGAGTTTTGGATCGATATCGCTCCCAAGCCATAATTGCTAGCATTAGTCTGCATCCGTCTAGGCTTGCCAACACAAGTGACTGTGTCAGCTTTGACTTCACATTTTCGAAAGCTTCCTGATGCTCTCCGGTCCGTTCCCATTTCGTGCCTTTTTTAGTAGTGCGTTTAGCGGATGTACAGTAGTGGCGAAATCTGGTACGAAACGCCTGTACCAGGATGCCACTCCCAAGTATTGCCGTAGTTCTTTGACGTTTCCAGGGGCCTCAGTTCGGCGATAGCAGCTACTTTCTCTGGGTCAGTGCGGATTCCTTCTTCCGTGATATGGTGACCGAGGTATTCCTCCTGTTTGAAGAAGTCGCACTTCTCCACTTTGATCCTCAGATTCGCTGCTCTCAGCCGTCGGAACACTTCTCTTAAATTGTCCATGTGTCATCCAAGCATGCGAATGTATGTGGCATGATTCGGTCCAATCACGCGGTCGAGGGCTCTGGAACATGGCTGTTGCCGAATGGAGTCCGAATGGCATTACTTTCCATTGAAACAGTCCCTTCCCTGGGACTGTGATGCCGTCTTCGCCCGACTCTTCTTTCTCCATGGGGATGTGCCATTAGCCATCCTTGAGGTCCAAACTCGTGATGAACAGAGCCTCTCTCAGCTGGTCTAGGATATAGTGTACTCTTGGTAGAGGGTATGCGTCTCTTACGGACTTGGCGTTCAATTTGCCTAAAGTCCATTCAGAGGCGCCATTTATCCGTTTTTTCCTCACCATCTCTATTGGTGCGCTGTGTGGGCTTTTTGATGGCTCGTTGCATCCTTTGGCTAGCAGTTCATTCACTTGTTTGTTGATTTCTGTTTGCATCTTGGGGTTCTTAGAGAAGTATCGCTGTTTAATTGGTCGGTCGTCACTCATAACTATACGATGCTCCTTTATGGGCGATGTTCCCTTTATGCCCTCAAATGCCGCTAATTCTCGTTGCAAGAATGCATCGATTTCTGCGTCCGGATATACTGGTGGTATGACTGTCTTTGCCAAGGACAGTCTCTCCTCCTGATGACCGTGCCCATGCCAGACAGAAAATCCCATCCGAGAACTAAGTCGTTTATGACTCCAGGGAGTATCAGTAGAGCTATCCATGTTGCTCCGTCCGAGCCGGATATTATCTGCCATGCGGACTCACCGTTCGGTTGCGATCGTCGGCCTACGGCGAACAGTCCACGAGCTAGCTTCTCGCTAACGAAACTACTCGTGGCCCTGTATCTATCGTAGCCTTGTTGACAGTTGCCGATCTCTACGACCGCTGTCAACTGCGCTCCGTAGTCCTGCATGCTGCCGATTAGCGTCTTGGTGCTGTCCTTTTCAGCTTCCGCTCCCCTCTCGGTGGCGGACGCCGGTGTCCGTTTCCCGACGGACAACATACTGGCGTACGAACTTCAATACGCCCGCACCTTCAAAAATAATCCAGCCTAGGGTTCGTATCTGCAGGCCATCGCTGTTATGTATATGCGTTTGAATATTGTCGCGTTTCGTCCTCGGGGCTGGCCTGGGTCTCGTGTCGACTTCGGTTTCCTCGTGATACGTTTGGCCGTGTGTTCCTCCTCTATCCGCCATTGCCATGAATCATGGCCTATTTTGTTTTGGCGCTGACTCTATATCTCTGTAGTGACGCGTCTGTGGTGGGTCCATGTGTCTCTGTTGATGATCTACTTGTCTTCGCTGTGGAGTGTTGTAGCTCGGCTGTCCATGCGGCTCTGCTGTCTCAGATTTCCCCTATCCGCCTCGATCTCCTCAAACGCGGCTGCCAAATGCATCAATTCCGCCAAGTTTTGGAATTGACCTGGCCTGGCGTACGCTCGCAGGTCTGGAAGGCTGTTTTTGTGGATTTTGTGCAAATTCTAACGGCTTCGTGGTGCCGTCGAAGCGAAAGTTCCACTCCCGGACTTGTTTCGCTACCCTCGGGTATTCTTGGAACATAGTCGGCGCCGTTTGTTCGCGTGTGGACTCTCTCCTTGTTGGCTGTGGTGTAGATGCTGCCCATAGTGTCTGGTGATTGTACATCGTGCGCGCTGCTGCGCTGGTTGCCAATATGCTCAAATACGCGAAATCAATGTTCGTTGCTTCTCTTGCATCTGCAACTTGTACGCTTTCCCTGGCCGGCGAACATTTGCCATGAATTGCCGCCAATTCTTGTGAATGAGAAATGACTAGCAAT
>JAWNNC010000538.1:0-12467 GCA_035043275.1 Drosophila tanythrix | reverse complement strand
AGATTATGGCTCCACAAGTCGACTTAAGTTAGTAGATTAATTACATCTAAAAGTCAACTGCATTCGTTGCTAATTGGCAGCTTCAGTTGAAGTAATTGGCCCACAGTAGTAGGGAACTGGGGATTCTATGACAGGAAGTCGTAAATCTTTTTTGTTGACAGCTCTTGAGTTTTAATTGGCTAATTATAGCACTTAATTTATTCCTTTTTGGGTGGGGGATGACAGGTGTGTAACCTTTTTTTTTATTAGAAAACTTAGTGGTTTTGGATCACGTACGTGACATTAATGATCAAAGGATCTAGATTTATGGATGACCTTTTTTTTATTGGGGGTTGGAGTCAGGTGGAGGATCACTCGCGCACTTGTGTGTGCGTACGTGATTGAGATTTTTTAAGGAGGAGATTGTGAGCAAGGCGTGTAACCCGTAACCTGTGTGTTAGAATGTAGTGGAAGATCGGTTACCAGCTACCGCACAAGTGTGCAGGTACGTGATTGAGATTTTTTAAGGAGGAGATTGTGAGCAGGGTATGTAACCTATAACCTGTATGCTAGAATACAGTGGAAGATCGGTTACCAGCTACCGCACAAGTGTGCAGGTATATGTTTTTGATTTTTTGATTGTGAGTTCATTGATCAGCGTAAAAGTGTTTTTGGTTCTCTTTTCGCACCTTCGTTGTCATCACGGTCTTGAACACAGAAAATTTCATTAATGTACAAAAATTGTTCCCATTAGATAATGAGTTTGAGCTTTTACTTAAGAAGGGGGTCTTTCCCTATGAGTATATCAACTCAGAGGGCAGATTAAATGAGTCTGCTCTTCCCCCTAGAAATCAATTCTTTAATAGTTTAACAAATAAAGAATGCTCACTCGAAGATTACACTCATGCCCAAAGTGTTTGGTCAGTTTTAAACTGTGAAAGTCTCAAAGATTTCATGGAGTTGTATCTTAAGACTGAGGTTCTACTACTTGCCGATGTTTTTCAAAATTTTCGAGCTATTTGCAACAAAATTTATTCATTAGATCCCGCCCATTATTACACAACACCTGGTCTTTCATGGGATGCAATGCTAAAAACTACAAAAATAGAACTGGAATTGCTTACAGATATTAATATGTATAGGTTTATCCAAATGGGCATTCGTGGTGGCTTAGTCCAGTGCTGTAAGCGGTACTCAAAAGCCAACCATCTATATATGGAGAATTATGATAGCACTAAGCCATCAGAATTTTTAATGTACCTAGATGCAAATAATTTATATGGTTGGGCTATGTCCCAATATCTCCCATATTCCGGTTTTAGATGGATGAATGATGTTGAATTAAATGCATTCGACATTACATCTATCCCTCCAAATTCAGAGTCTGGTTATATTCTTGAGGTAGATCTTTTATATCCTGACTCTCTCCACGATTATCATAATGATCTACCTTTTTGTCCGTTAAATCAAAAGCCTACTCCAGAAGCTAAAGTTCAAAAGCTTTTTGCGGATCTAACGTCAAAAACAAAGTATCCCATCCATTACAGAAACCTTCAGCAATGTTTAAGAAATAGTCTTGTATTAACCAAAATTCATAAGATTTTAGAATTTAAACAGTCTCCCTGGCTTAAAAAGTATATAGACTTAAATACATTACACAGAACATCGGCAAAAAATAATTTTGAAAAAGACTTTTTCAAATTAATAAATAATGCAGACTATGGAAAGACGATGGAAAACGTTGAAAAACGTAAAGTCATCAAATTGGTAACATCGTGGGAAACCACAAACTGTGATAGGTTGGGTGCTCGTGCCCTTATTGCAAAGGCCAGTTTCCATAGCTCTGCACAATTTGCCGAAGACATGTATGCGATTCAAATGAATCGCCTACATAATGTGTATGATAAGCCAATGTATTTAGGTTTTGTTGTTTTGGAATTATCAAAATGGCAAATGTACGATTTTCATTATGAAGCCTAAATTCCAGGAGAAAGTTTCATTGAATTATATGGATACAGATTCATTCATATATTCTATTGAAACAAATGATTTCTTCAAAGAAATTGCTGAAGATGTAGAAATGAGATTTTATACTTCTGAGTATCCCCAAGAGTTGGCAGAAAAATACGGCATTAAAAGGTGCAATAAAAAAGTATTAGGCATGATGAAGGATGAAAACTGTGGCAAAAGAATGTTAGAATTTGTAGGGCTTAGAGCTAAAATGTACTCATTGTCTCTGGAGGGGGGTGGGTGCATTAAAAAATCGAAAGGTGTTAAAAAGTCGGCAATAGATAAGTTGACTATAAATAACTATAAGGAATGTCTTTTTCAAAATACTCGTAAGACATTTTCTGATGAGATGTTATTGTTTAGATCTAAGATACACAATTTGTATACACATAATGTTAAAAAAACAACTTTAAGTTGTAAAGATTATAAAAGAAAATTAAGAGAAGATGGTATTAGAACATATGCCTGGGGGCATTATAGAATTAATTCCTAGTACTAAGTAAAATAAATAGTAATATTTAATATTTAAATAAATAAATAATCAAATAATATGTAAGTAGAATTAAGAAAAAAAGTAAATAAATAAATAAACAAATGTATTGAAAACAGAAGAAAAAAAATGTGTCTCTTTTATTTTAATATAAGAAAACTACATTTTCAGCTGCTTTTAAGAATATTGAGAAAAGAAGACGAAGAAGAAATACGTAAGTTATTCATGAAAAAATGTGTGTGTGTGAGTGTGTGTGTGTGTGTGAGTGTGTGTGTGTGTGTGTGTGTCTGTCTGTGTTTTTTTTTTTTTTTTTTGGTTACGCCATGGAGGTGAGAATCTCCTGAAGATACAGGGGCCCGGGCCACCTGCATGCACGATTCAAAGACAACGTCAATGCATGCGTACTAAACTCAACCCCACACACACACCCCCACACCCGGCGGTATCACCGTAAAGTATTACTTCACCGGGGTGGGTTGCCTAACTAGGCACTCTCCGTCACTCGCCGCTCAGTTTCGCATAATCTCAGATCCTTCTGTATGCTTATGATGAGCTGGCGGACATCTCTCCAGTGTGACGGAGACTCCAACATGTGCTCTACCAAGCTCTCCGGTGGTGGCACTGAGCTTGTCCATCCCCTGTATCTCGAACAGTAGTAGAGCACATGTTCCGGATCCTCGATGGCGTTCGGGCATGTCGGGCACTGCGGCGTGTCCTCGTGCCTGAACCTGTGCAAGTAGCTCCTGTAGCCGCCGTGACCTGAAATAAACTGCGTTATATGGTAGTCTACCTCACCTGCACTTCTCCCGACCCATTCCTTTAGGCTGGGAATCAATCGGTGCGTCCACCTTCCTTTCCTCGCCTCGGTCCACCTACTCTGCCAGGTGTCCATCGTCGCCGCTCTTGCTGACCTTCGGATGGTATCCATAGCGTCCAGCGCCGCTATCCTTCTAGTGCGGATCTCCTTCATCTCTTTCGCCAACAGGTCGACTGGCACCATTCCTGCCAGGACCAGAGCTGCATCTTCCGAGACCGTGCGGAAGCCGGAAATCACTCGTAGGGCGCTCAGCCTATAAGGTGCCGAGAGCTTCTTTTTTAGTCCTTTTTTATTGGACACAGCCGTTGCCCATATGGGTGCCGCGTACAGCAGTACGGAGGCTACTACTCTCGCTAGCAATTGGCGCCTCGCTGGCTTAGGGCCCCCAACGTTGGGCAGCATGCGCGAGAGAGCACCTTGCATTTTGGCTGCTCTCTGGCTGACATACTCTATGTGCGGCCGGAAGCTGAGTCTATTGTCCAACCTGACGCCCAGGTATTTTATAGACTCCTTGGATTTCACATCGTTGTTGACTTGCACCTGTATGTACTCTATTACTTTGCGGCTTGTAATGAGTACGGCCTCCGTCTTATGGCCTGCAAGTTCCAAGCTGGCATACTTCATCCATCTTGCCACAATTTTTATTGCCGCGTTCGCTGCGGACTCTACCTCCTTGCACTCCTTGGCTACTACGACTAGTGCCAGGTCGTCCGCGAAGCCAATGAGGGTACAGCCCTGTGGTAATTGGAGCCTAAGTACCTCATCGTAGATTAGGTTCCACAGCAGAGGGCCCAGAACGGAGCCCTGTGGCACTCCTGCTGTGACCTCGTAGCTCCTTGGTCCGTCTTCAGTATCATATTCCAACACCCGGTCTGATAGGTAGTTGGATATGATACTTGCCATGTACGGTGGTACTCCAATTCCATGCAGGGCTGTCCTGATGCGCGACCAGTTCGCCGAATTGAACGCGTTGCGTATGTCTAGCGTTATTACGGCGCAATACTCCTTGTCGCCCCATCTCCATCTCGATCCCTCAATTGCCTTGGCTGCAATGTCTACAACCACCTGGATTGCATCTACGGTGGAGCGGGCTTTCCGAAACCCGTATTGGCTGGCTGAAAGCGCGTTCTTTTCCTCGACGATGGCCAGAAGCCGGTTATATATTATCTTCTCCAGGACCTTTCCCGCTGAGTCTAGGAGGCAGATAGGCCTGTATCCTGACGGATCGTCGGTCGGCTTATCCCCTTTTGGCAGGAGGATAAGCCGTTGCCGTTTCCATACCTTTGGAAATACTCCGTCCTGTAGGCATTTTGCGTAGGTTGCCGCAAATACTTCTGGTATTGTGCGGACCGCCAGCTTTAATGCCTTATTGGGGATACCATCTGGTCCCGGGGCCTTTTTTTCGCCCATTCCCCTGATTGCCCCCAAGACCTCTTCCGGTGTGACGGCCTGAACGAGCTCCGTTCGTTGGGGTGGGTTTATTCCTTGTAGCCTTTGTAGCCTCGGATGTTGGGGAAACAGCGTGGCCACTATGTTGGCTAAGGCTATAGGGCAAGTCACCCGAACGGTCTCCTGGCTCCTGATCTTTTTCATCACCACCTTGTATGCGGTTCCCCATGGATTCACATCGGCCTCCTCGCAGATTGCCCGGAAGCAGCTGGCCTTGCTACTTTTGATGCTGCGTTTCAGCTCCCTTTTGGCTCTTCTGAGGTCATCCAGCCTACTGGCAAATTCCGGGCGGCCCCTGGCACGTTGGGAGCGCCTTCTGGCCAGTAGGCACGCTTTTCTTAGCTGGTTAATACCCTCATTCCACCAATAGCAGGGCGTTGCTCGTCCGCTTGGCTTTCTCCTGGGCATGGACAGATCGCACGCATCCGTAACGCAACGCATTAGGCTGGTTGCCATATTGTCGGCAGATTGCCAGGTGGCTGGGATTGCGGTATAACGCAAGGCTTCGGTAAGGGTATCCCCATCTAAGAGGTTCCCTTTCCACTTGGGCCCACGTGTTTGGGGTCGTGGCTGTCGTTGCGGTATCGCATTGATCACAAAGTGTATCGCTTGGTGATCGCTGAAAGTGAAGTCCTCGCTGACTCTCCACGTCATCCTCCTGCATAGTGAGCTACTGAGCAGGGTAATATCTATAATTGACCCTCTACCAGCCTTACGATATGTTAGCCGCCTCCCGTCGTTTGCGATGTTTACATCGATCGATGCAAACTCCTCTAGCAGGCAGGTTCCTCTGGCATTTGTCGCACGACTGCCCCATTCTACTGCCCAGGCGTTGAAATCCCCGGCAATTACTATGGGGGATATGCCGCGAGCATCCTCCGAGATTTCCTCTAGTAGCTGCTGGAATCGCCTCAGATCCCAGCTTGGCGGGGCGTAACAACTATAGAAGGTTATAGCGTTAATCTTCGCCCGAACAAACCCTTCGTGGTCTGTACTAGTTTCTTTCGGTGGTGTCCGGAGAGACCAGATGGCCGCCTTCCCACACCTGCTAGCTGCCCAGCCGCTTCCAGTGATTGGCCTGTGCGGCTCGGAGATTATGGCCAAGTCTGCTTGCGTCTCCCTGACCGACTGTCTTAGCAGGGCCTGAGCTGCCTCGCAGTGGTTGAGGTTCAGCTGGACGCACTTCATGTTCTTTTGGCTAGTGCACTCCTGAACATAGGACATCTGCCGCTGCCAGCGATGTGTTTGCTATTGGTGTTCTTCGCCTTGCAGAACATACACTGCGGCTCTTTGTTGCAGTCTTTGGCCAGAGAGCGCTTTTATGCTCTCAATTGAGTCGCACATTGGTTGGTGGATGGAGCGCCGTTTTCCATCCTCCAACATCTCCACCAGCTTAGAGATCTCCTGACCGAGATCGCATAGCGCTGAGCTATGCGGCTCCGTCAGGTCTACAGCTTCCTCCATTTCCGGTTGTAGCGTTGGCGCTGCTCCACCCACCGGAGATCTCATCATCTTCCTACTCTTCGCGAACGCGTCGCCACTCTCTTTTGTTTGTTTGTTGATAATATTCATATTGTTGGGTCCCAACTCCAAGTCGTTATCTTTGGTCGTTGTACAGTTGCGTAATAATCCCATGGTTATCTTTGCAAGCAGGGAGGCCATGCGAGGGTTGACACCCGCCCTTATGGGGTCGGGTGTTCAGAGCCGGATTCGCTTTAATCAGGGGTATGACATCTGAACCTGTACTGCCAACTTAATGACGACGCACCAGAAAGCGTGCTTGGAGAATTGCCAAGTTTTAACGGGACGGAGGCGGTAGAAGCATTACCCTAGCAGTCATTTCGGCAAGATTCCACTCCGCTTACTGAGATGCTAGAATACTGCTACCGTCAGCCCAAATTGCGTCGACTCCGAAATGGGTTCCAGTTCTCTAATCCCAAGGCATTACTGGACTCTGCCTAAGTCGCCTTCTCGTGTTGGTTGACCGCCAAGCGGGTGCTTAACGGCTTTCCGGGGGATACCTGGCCTACTGCCGGAGGTCACGAGTTGCTTGCACTACTCGGGACAAGAATCGACTTGGCCATTGCCTTGTTAATGGCGATCAAGCACTTTCCGCCTACTAGAGGCACTTGTCCGAGTAGTGTTATCCCCGTGTCGTATCAGTCGCCTCATACGACAAGCTACGACTCGCTGTGGTGGTATTCTTGTGCCCGCCACCACACGGTGGTGTGTGTGTGTGTGTGTGTGTGTGTGTGTGTGTATCTGTAGGGAAAAGATGAAGAAGAAAAAATAACACCGAGAAAATTTGTAATCTTTATATCTTTTTATTTATTTATAAAAAGGAAACTTAAAAATAAAATACAATTGGGTATGATTATAAACAATGAAATTTTTTTATTAATTTTTAAAGAGTTTTTACAAAGTTAGAAAATGCTTCGCTGTTTTCAAATATAACATCTGCACTTAAAATTTTGTGAATATCCCATTCTGCGCTAATGGGTTCTTCAGCTTTAAGCTCTGGAAGGGTGTGTTCCATCCTTTGACCCTTTTCTGTAATGTCGAACAACTCTTTTTCCAACAGCTCAATCCATTCCGATCGACTGAGCTTTGCGAGTTTCGGACTTGATGGTGATGGTTGTGGTGGTGGTGTTAGATGATGATGATGATGAAATCCCTCGCTATCTCCTCCAGTGGAATTGGCCAGGGCATGAGCTCCCCCAAATGTAGGCTCATTGGATTCTCTTCGTCCATCATGTTGAATACGTCTTGAATGTTGCGAGTCATCTTTTTGTATGAGACAGTTCAAATCAATGCGCTCTTTTATATGCCAAACACTACACCGTCTGCATTTGTTTCATACATAAATTATCAAAAAGTCATACACACGTTCAAAAGGTTTAAACAATGTTAACACTGACAAGCTTATCACTTATCAGTATCCCTCCTTTTGGGATTTTCATTTCCTGTGCATTTATTTTTAATATTTATTAATAGTCCGCACACGTACGTTTAAAGGTACATGTTTACAAAATTTCACTTATATTTATCCAAGAGTTCTGATCATTTGTGAACCCAAGCCATTTAACTAGTGCTCTTTCATTTCGTCGCCTTATTATATTTTCAACCAAGTACGTGTCTGGAAATGTTGTTTTCCTCGTGATTCGTATTCTGAATTTTATTGATTTTAAAAATTTCAGTTGTCCAGTTTGGTGTATACCCCTTTTCAAATGTGTGTTTATGTTTACTAATGCGCACATAATCTCCAGCACGAAATTTACTTCCATTAAAGATTTTTATATGATTGTAGACTGTATTTAATAAAGTCTTCTCATTTGATGAATTTACTTCAGTTGGGGCCATTTGAATTGTTCTATGATGTTTTCTATTATACTCATTTATCAACAGTTTATAAATTTGAATCCAACAATATTTTCCATTATAACTAAACTCTCTCCACATCATCTCCTTGAGTGTTCTATTAAAACGTTCAACAATTGATGCCTTGAGACTACTATAAGTTGAGTAATGATTTATGTCATTTTTTTTACACAAACTTTTAAAGGGTGTATTAAAAAATTCTTTTCATCATCAGTCTGCAAATTCTTAGGAATTCGATTTTCCTTAAGAATACTCGAGAATGCATGATTAACTTCTTTAGCCGTTTTTGTTTTCAACGCTTCTCCCCATGCATATTTAGAAAATGTATCAATTACTGTCAATAGAAATCTATACCCTTTATTCGATGAGGAGTAATTTTGCATTTCCACTAAGTCTGCTTGCCAATAATCATCGATTCCCTTCATAATAACTCTTCGACGTTTAAAATTTTTACGTGCTGGCGCATGTAATTCTTCTATTAAATTCCTCCTACTCATGATTCACATTTTAGTTAATGATATTCATTATTTCCTCATTTTTTCTTTCACTTATAAGCGAGAACAAGGCCTGCTTCCTTTCGAAAAGTGCTGACTATAGAACATTTTAAATAAGTTTGTATTTAGTACCAATACTTTCACCATTTTCCACATCCACTTCCGCCAAGTATCAATTACTTTTCTTTTTATTCCGCTCATTTGAGTAATGACTGAACTTGATAACGGTTTTATAGATTATAACTCTTAGCACACACAACTAACATTATTTATGTATTTTATTGTCGACAATTATAGAGTCGATATTTAACTTTATATTTTGTCCATCACTATTAAATAAACTTCTTAATAACTTAACTTCTAAAGAACTTTCCGATTTTTTCAAGAGTTCTTCCACCTCATTTTTATAACTGTTAAATGCATCAAGAAATGAAAATGATAATTCACTTATTGTTTTTTGATCCAAGTGATCTTCTTTAAAATTGTTTTCAAAGTTTCCATCATTTCTTCTACTTTTCTTTCTAAAAAGACTTTATTAACTGCATCATTATCTTCCAAGGAGTCACCTACATTTTTGAGACGTTTGCTGGAAAAAATAATATCCTGATCAACATCAACTAGTACACTAATTATTTGTTTTTTTATACTTGATCTTTCTTTTCCTTCGCTAGTCGAGAAGAAGTGAAAAAACTTGTCAAGAGGCATTTTGTTATTAATAAATTATTGTACAATACAGATTCATTTATTTAATAAATAATGTTTGCTTCACGAAGTTCTTCAATTATCGAAACGATTTCATTATTATGATTAGTGTTACCAGCTTCCTGTGAGGCAACTAAAAGTTTAAGTCTATCTACCATCTCATTTGGATCATCCCAATAAACATAATTCGGCTTAGTTGAAGTGAGTGTCATAAAACTTCCACCCTCATGTATCGATTTCTTATTTAACGGTGTACACATTGCACTTGGATGCTCATTTGTTGAGAAAAGTTTTTTTTATTATTTGAGTGTACTTTTTAGAACGATTTCCCTTAAGTGAACCATTAGACAGATGATTTTTTCTATGGGCATTGGTCTTTGATAAGATTTTCGGATATATATCCAAATCCATATCATTATAACCTTTAGGATCTTTCAAGTAAATTAATGAATATAAACCAGGAGTAAGATTCCATTTTTCACCAGTTTCCAGTTCAATTTTCTTGTTGAAAACAGTTATTTTAGAACTGCCCAATATAATTTGCCCACTTTTTTAGTAGGTCCAAATGCTTTATCAAGCTTTTTCATTTATACTAAGATTAATGATCTCATCAGTTATTTGTTTCGTTTGACTCTGGTCTTCATTACTAATTGTATCAGCTTTATTATAACTCTCATCGCTTGGTGCAAACGAAAAATCCTGTGTTCGAAGCTCAGATATTCCTCTATCTAATGCATCATAATAATCACTATAGTTTTCAGCCCTTTTAATTTCATCCTTAGTATTTGGTTGTCTTTCCTCTTCTTCTTTTTTTACTTTCATAAACTGATTTGCTATTTCATTCACCCTAACGATTTTCTGAAGATGTTTTTTTTAATGGCATAAACGTTTCCTCAAGTTGATATTCATTTGCGGCTCTACCCAATTTAATGCTTTGAAATTTTCTTTTTAGTGCGCTTCTTGTTTTTGTCAATTCTCTCAGTATATGCTCATCCATTTTAAGCTATTAAAATATCAGAAATAAGCCGTTCAACACCTTTGCAGGCGATTTCTGGTTTTCGATCGGTTTTACTGTTTTTCATTTGGTTTTTTACTGTTTTTCATATGGTTTTTTACTGTTTATCATATGTGAAAATGTAGGGGGCAGATCTTCCTTTCCTCTTCCTTTCTCCAGAAAAAAGACAGTTGTGGTTTCGTTATTTCACTTGTATATTTATTTCACTTGAATAGATGTTTTTCTGTTGTTTTGTGTTTTGGGTACAATACGATTGAGTATATTGATATGTGTGGATATATGTGACTAATTAACAGCGCTGAGAGCGCTGAGAGGAGATTACATTGCAAGAAGAGAGCATGCGGATCGTAGGCTATGTTAAGCCAAAATACCAACAGCTGACATAGCATGACTTAACATAACCCACATAAACATTCTCCCCCCTTGCAATGCTCAGCATTGTAAATGGATTCGAAAGGAGCATATTGCCTTAGCATCGGCAATTGCCGGTTAGTATCCAGCCGAACTCCATGCTTTGGGCGAGAGGAAGGCCGCTCTGGCACGGAAGCATGCCCGGCAGGATGATGTGAGGATACACATCGGCTCCCAGGATCAGCGAGATAGTCGCTGGAGTGTGCCACCCCTCGTCAGCCAAGACAACGTTGGGAAATTTCTTGTGGAGGTCGCTGCTGGCGGCTCGGATTGGGGTCCGATGGTGGAGTTGAGGGTCGACCTCAAGCACAACTTCCCGATTTAGCTCCGTTGACCTCGATCGGAGCATGACCGTGCAAACGCGTTCGGACCCAATGCTAGTGACGGAAAGCCCAAGGGCCGTGGCCAGTGAAGCATTAATGCGACTCATCGGGCAACACGCGTCGATGAGCGCTCGAGTTTCGAATGATTTGACACCGGTGTGGAGCAGCACAATAGCGGTCGGTAATATGGTCACGCTTGTGTGCCGCATCAACGAGGCCAACGAAGTAACGATTGGAGTCTTTGGAGATGTGGGCGGTGAGCGCCGGTCCGTCGGCAGAGGAGATCCGCTGGGTGAGCGGCGGTCCGTCGGCGGAGGAGATCCGCTGGGTGAGGAGGAGTGACGGGCTGACGAACGGATGTCTACTTCTTTGTGCCGACGCCTTGGCACCTGATCGGCATCTCGTAAATGGAGCAGAGTGTGGTGTGGTCCGCCACACACCCGGCGCAACGCATCACTGCGGCAGGAACCCTCGGAGTGCTGATGGGCAAGGCAGTTCGGGCAGTAGCGGTTGACGAGCACTGCTCTCAATCGCTTCTCAGCAGAAAAGCGAAGAAAACGCTGGCACTTCCGCAGCGCGTGGACACCTCTGCACACTCTACATCTGAACGAGTTTGAGGTGGGGCGGTTGGCCGTCGTAGCGGTTGTACGGGACGGCATGCTGTTCCTCAGTAAAACGAAAAAATAAACTGTAAAGAAAGAAAGGAATAACTTATGATTTCGTTTAACAAAAAAAAATAACATGAAAGGAATTCTTTCAGTTAGGCTAAGACTGTAGGTTCTTTGCTTAGCCTTCAGGATCGTGGAGGAAGAGAAAAAAAACGCGTCAGTGTCCGCTTGCCATCGGATACCGAGAGTTTTGGCAACGCTGGATTCCTCGAGTTCCAGAAAGTCATCACGCAGCAAGTGATCCTTAGGAATCTCCTTGAGTACATTTCTATCATTCGATGTCCATTTTCGTAATGGAAACCCGGACTGTGCCAGAGCCTTACGAAGTTCTCGGATTTTGGAGATTGCTTGATCCTTGGAATGGGCTCCTGCAAGTACATCATCCACATACATGAAATGTGAAATAATGTCACTTGCCAGAGGATACTGTTCTTGGACATCTTTTGCGAGCTGTTGGAGTACTCGGATTGCCAAGAATGGAGCGCAATTGACACCAAATGTGACAGTATTGAGCTCAAAGTCACACACTTCTCCCTTCTCATTCCGGAAAAGAATTCTTTGATAGGGGGTGTGCTTTGAGTCCACCAAGATTTGTCGATACATCTTAGTTATGTCGGCATTGAAGCAGTAGCGGAAATAACGCCATTTTAAGATCTGAACTGTCAGATCAGATTGAAGGACGGGTCCCGGATAAAGGTTGTCGTTCAAACTTTTGCCGTTTGAGGTTGGAC
>JAWNNC010000537.1:0-157555 GCA_035043275.1 Drosophila tanythrix | reverse complement strand
TGCAAAACGACTACTGGTTACTACGACAAATACCGCATCCCTAACATTTGAAGAACTAAACACGGTGATTATCGAAATTGAAGCGATCTTAAACTCTCGCCCAATTACACCAATGTCAAATGACCCTACGGACAACACAGCCCTCACCCCAGTACATTTTTTGATTGGTGAAACGCTGACTGCTCCCCCCGATGTCAACACAGACCGCAACGAAAAATCCTTACTAAAACGGTGGGAACTAGTATCCAGACTCAAGCAAGGATTTTGGAAGCAATGGTCACAGGAGTATTTACAAGAATTGCAAGCCAGAGATAAGTGGAAGGCCGTCAACTCCAATATCAAGGAAGGCATGCTTGTTCTAGTCAAGGAAGACAACATACCTGTGATGAGTTGGCCAATGGGATGCATTGTACGCACATACCCAGGCCAGGATAATCACATTCGAGTGGTTGACGTCAAAACTGCCTCAGGCGTCTACAAACGCCCCATAACCAGGCTTGCGCCTTTATTTCCAGAAGACATGGCCAAAAAACGACCTATCAAGGAAACCGAGGATACAGACAAAAATTATGCGCCACCCGTTCAACGAAAACGGCTAATGTCGCCAACCCTAACGTCGACTTTATTAATCCTGCTCTTTATGCTACCCTAGATATGAAAACATTCAATGCAGGCATAGACGAATTCAATGACACATGCCCAGAATTAACTACAGATCATACATGTCCATATGACTCCATATCAGTACTTTCGTCACGTGTATCATGAATTACAAATGACAAACTCTCTTATGCAGCGAACACGAAATCGCCGGTCCCCATTCGATGTAGTGGGTAACATGGCAAACAGTCTATTCGGAGTATTAGACTCGGACTACGCTGATAAAATGAGTAAGGTGATAGAGAAGGTAAAAACAAACGAAGAATTTTTACTGACATTACTGAAGAATCAAACTTCAATACTTGATTCGACCATTAACATTGTCAAGAAGACAAGATCAGAATCTGACAAGCGAGTAAGACTACTTGAAGAACAAGTTGCCATCATTAGCGAAAACAGAGGACAATACACTATTGAGCGTCTCACGGAGACTTACCTGGCATTAACAGCTCAATTAACACTGTTGGCAGCCAGTCTTCAACGCATGCAATCAGAAATAGTGGCTGGAATTCGTCACCATACAATAAGCCCAATATTAATTTCTCCCGATCAATTAAAAGAACAATTGGATCAAATACGGGATCATTTGCCGCCAGATCAAATGCCACCAGTGACATCATCTAACGTGATGCATCTGTACAGAATTATGCGAGCAGAAGGCACAGTCACCGACGCTCATGTAATATTTAGACTAAAACTACCACTAGTGTCAACATCAATATTAGAACTGTTTAATATTGTGCCAATTCCAATGTGGGACTCTACAAGCTGGCGACTGTTTGAGCTTAAGACACCTATTATAGCTGTAAACAACCACAGGGATCAATTCATGGGGTTCACAACAGATGATCTGCAACGCTGCCGAACATTACCGAATGACGAATACATATGCTTTGACCATCAGGCTATGTTTAATGTTAACAATCGGTGTGAGTTTCAACTGTTTAACAACAAAACACCAACGACGTATCAAGTTACTCATAAAACAACCAAAATGGTATGGTCAAAAACACACCGGCCCAATAATTGGATCTTTGCAACGCACTCTGCACAACTAAAAGACACCGGACTACTAACGTTGTCATCAGGTTGTACAGCACGCAACTCAGAAATTAGCATCAGTACGTTCAACACCGTTATAAGTCAAGTGAGAACGGGCTATGTTCATTTTGGCAACATCATCAAGCCAAAAACTATTCAAGGCCCTTTTACGAAATCCAACATATCAGTGAACAATGTACAAGAAGATATGGAACTGGATGACTTGCAGCTAAAATTGAACACACTCAACAAACAAGAGCTGCCCGACCAAATAAATCCAATTCAACATCAACATATCGCCTCTTATGCTGCTTTAGTAACATCCGTCCTTGTACTCCTTGCCTATACCCTACGGAAGCAACGCTTTTGGACCTGGCAACCAGCAGCTACAAAGAATGAGGATGCAACTACACCCGAGCCATCAGCATCCCCAAGACGATTCACACTGGATCTAGATGATGGTTGATCACCGATTCAACGGCCGGGAGAATGTTTAGGTTCACTTTAAATTAATAAATAATTAAATCATATGCTGTTTGTGCATACGCTGCAGATATTGCTTATGATATCATTTCTAGCACTCTGATAGCTGAATGCATTTTTACGTACGCTGCAGATATCAAACTAGGTCACTGCACGCGGAAATATATTGCGATCGCGGCACTCTATGGAAAGTGCCGCATAAGGTTTTGTTTTTGTACTTAGACTTAAAAACTGCTGCATAATGTATTTTTATGTTTAAGAATGAAGTATAAATAAAGGCCTGCTCGTCAGAGCAGTCAGTTCGAATCTAATCATCAACTCCGCGAGTTTGACTTCATCCTACACTTCTACCATCGCACTTACTGTGCGCAACGAAGGACCTCACTCTCCGTAGTCCACCTAGTTACAAGTACTAGTTGCGACGCCTTTATGTGCTGACTGCCTCCCTTAAAAACACACAATCCATTCAGTAGTCAGTTTACGTGCTGACTGCTAGACACACAAACATTTTGATGCGATCATTGCCCTTTGTCGCCGGCACAATGCAATCACCTTGAGTTCTAAGGTGGATTGCTGACGCTGACTTGTTTATTTGAATTCATCTTATTACCTACTGGCAATTTACATAAATTTGAATGACAACAATAAAATATGGCTTATTGTATATTATACTATAGGCGCTATCAAGTGGCAGCCTTCTAAATACAAAAAAATTTTATAAGTTAATTCTAGTATTTTGATTACTTTTTAAGAGTCTCTCACCGCCAGAGCTGCAAAATGAGTTTGTTTACATTTCAAGTTTGCTTATTTGCGACTGATTTTTTTTTTTTTATCCTTTTAGGTACTTGCGATTAAGTTGGCGTTTCTGCTATCAATTGTCAGTGTGATAGCATATATTCATCAAGGACAAGGTCATTGGCTGAGTCATCCGTCCACGAGTCTTCATGGAGATCTTGTGCAGGTGATGCGTTATTGGCAGCATTGTTATTTTTGGTTTGTATGGCAATGATCTGCAGTAGCACATTTAATAACTGGTCTGTTTTATTTTCTAGGCTCGTGAACATCGCCATGTTTTGTTGAAGCTCATTTTCACGGTGTGGGAGCTGATTTTGCTTGCACAGAGGCTGCTGTGGTGGTGACCGCTGATCGTCGAATTTATGTTTTTTATTGCTTAGTTTCATTACAGAGTGCGCTGATTTGACAGGTGAATTTTCCGTTGTTTGTGCGGTGAGACAAGTTTTCGTTGCTTTTGTTGCAGTTTATGCTGAAACTCGGCCAGGTGTTTTTCGGCCGGATTACGCACAATTGAAACACTCGGTCCTCGGTCACTATATGTGGGTTTATGTTTATTTGCAGGTGGAGAAAGTGGTCGTTGTTCTGCAGTTTGCTGACTTGACTTTGACTGTGCTGGCTGTGGTTTGTGGCGAGTGGGAGTGGCAGCTGTTTTGTGCAGGGTGTTGCAACGGTTGAGACTTTCCTTGTTCACTTCTGCAATGACACGATTCGCCGCAAGTTTGGCACGCGCTTCCTTGTATGCTGGGCAGCCCTTATAGCAACTAACGTGTGCATTCCCACAGTTAGCACACTTCGGGTCTACCTGCTTAGTCTTTGAGCATGTCGTCGAAGAATGATTGCCTGCACATTTCATGCAGACAAACATACGACTGCAGTAGTTCTTGGTATGCCCAAAAGCCTGGCAACGATGACACTGTGCTTGGTCAAGAGACTTTGCCTGTCTCTCAACATTCACTGATTGAAAACCCAGTTGCTTCACGGCAAGAATTTGCTTGTGGCCACCATCTTCTCTAGTGGCAATTTCCACCTCAAATATGTTTAACTGCCTTCTAGAGAACCTGTTCTTAATGGCTCTGGAAAATCTTGTTGTGAACCCCAACTCACTCAGCCTTTCCGTCAGCCATTCACTTGGCGTAGTATGGTGAAGTCCACGGATTATGACCCTGAAGCCTATCTCGCTGCGCAACTGGTGTGTGTGCGCCTGTATGCCGTCTTCTACAAGGGCTGACTGGATTGTGTCGAAGGTTTTTCTGTCTTCGCATTGGATGCGGAGACCGTTATTAGGTGTCGCCTTCGTCACATATTTGCCTATACCTGGCAGGCTGGAGAGCCTGGTCAGGAGAGGCACAATGGACGGGACCGATGGCAAGAAGAGGGATGGCATCTTCTTTGAACGCGGCTCCATCAGCTGGAGAATTTTATGTTGTAATGGCTGCTGCTGTGTGCGCTCGTTGTCATGTTGATGCCGAGGTTGCTGCAATGGCTGCTGTTCCATTTTGTCATGTTGTTGTTTATGTTTAGACGGGACCGATGGCAAGAAGAAGGATGGCATCTTCTTTGAACTCGGCTCCAACAGCTGGAAAATTTTATGTTGTAATGGCTGCTGCTGTGTGCGCTCGTTGTCATGTTGGTGCCGAGGTTGCTGCAATGGCTGCTGTTCCATATTGTCATGTTGTTCTTTCATTCATTCATTTCTTTTTGAGCTTCAATACGACGTACCTCCCGACAGAGCCCAATAGCAAGGCCACTCTTGAAGACCGGCGCCGCCATAAGTTGATCCAGGGGGTACATGTCTTCGTCAGTGTCGATTATTTCTATGAAACTTCTTTTCAATGGCGTTCGGGAAGTATTGGCTGTTGTGTTTCTTGTTGAGTGTGTGTGGAGACAAACAACTGCAATACATTGAGCAGTGTGTCCATCTTCTTGCCCATTTCGCTAACTAGTAGCATGTTTTGATGTAATAGTTGCAAAATGGAAGTTCCTACTTGCGAATTCTGCCAAGGATCACCCTCCAAATTGCGTTGCTGATTTAGCTGTTGTTGCTGCTCATCCTGTCGTTGCTGAGGTATAGCGTCGTGTTGCAATTGCTGCTCAATACGTAGTTGTTGCTGGAAGTTCTGCAGGTATTTGGCTGCCGGATTTCGTGTACGTTCCTTTGGTCGCCCTCCTTGAACAGCTTGGCTGTAGGTAACATCAGGGCTGCGAAGAGGTGACTTGAGTACTTGCTTGTGCCGCACTTTGACCTGCTGATTAGCAGAATCCAAGCACTGCACATGCTGCTGGACGGCTGATTTCGAAGAAACTTTGCTTATTTGTTGCTTAGGTAGCTGAGGGTCCAGCTGGTTCCGCTTTTCTCCCTTCTGCCCAACAAGCTGCAGACCCTGGGAATTGAATGGCTTGCTTCTCGGTTTTTTCTATCTATGTGGCCATGGCAGACACACACGAATGAAATCATCGCAAACTCGTGCTTTTTATCGCACGAGTTGCGAGATTAATTTTATTTTTTTCAGTACAACTTATATACTATTTAAAAAATTAAGTGGCGCCTAATTAATGGCAAGAAATTACAAAACTTATACTAAGTTATAATAGAGCTTATTGCTAAAAAGTGTTTATATTTTACGCAGCTTAATGATGCTCGTAAAATAAAAACATTTTGAAATAAATTTTGATTAATATTAATACTTATATGTTACTAATATAAGAAATTATTTTAATTAATAACTGGTCGTCAGCCATTTAAACGGTTAACTGTCGTCAGTCAGGTCGATGATGTCCAGGATTCGTTCAATGACATGTGCGTCCTCTGGAGTCGGAAGCAGTTGCTGAGGTCGAGCGCTGAGCACTCCAGCGTTGCGATCGCCAAAAGCAGCTTCGGCTTGGTCGTAGGCGGCATTCGCAGTGCCGTCCTGTTGGTACGGCATCCAAGCGGTGTCCAACGGGGCCTGCATACAAGCTGTAGTGGGCCTCTCGGAAGCCGCAAGTGGCATTCTGGTCACAGAAGTGAGGCCAACAGACGGTTCTCTGTGGGAGCCTGGTCGTGGAATAATGGCGAAGTTTCTGCGCCGTCCATAGGATGAACTAACGCACTTTCAATTTGATTTAGAAAGCTTAAAACTTCCGCTCTTCTACGTTGTTGTAAAACAACAGCCTCAGGGCTTAATATAGCCAATATTCCATTGGCCAGCTCATTGTTGGTTGTTTGGCTGCGTCGGGACTCACGCTCGAGCTGAAACTGTTGTCGCCGCTCTTGCTGAAGTTGCTGCTGTCGCCTCTGCTCTCGAATCCCCTCAATGCGAGCCTCCTCTCGCCTTTGATGGTCTTCGCGTCGCCTTAATGCAGCCTGCCTCTCTTCTCGCCGTTGTGCTCTCTCAACTTCGTGCGGATGGAGTGGCGGTGGTGGTGGTCGCATGTGAGGCGGAATGCATCTATTGACCATGTCCAGGTACCGATTGCGGGTGAGCCGCTGCGGTACGTAAGGGTCAAGTGCTAAGTTCCTTGCCTCAGAATTGAAGTGCGTTTGCAATCTTTTCGTGTATTTAGAGCAGATGTCATCGTATACTTGCTCAACTGTTGGTATTTCCAGGTCAGTGTGTAATGTGACATTCCTGACATACCAAGGAGCATTTGTTATTAGTCTGAGCGCTTTATTTTGTTCAGTTTGAACTCGACTAAATTGCAGCTGGCTTAATAACGGACCCCAAACTGCTAAGGTGTACTTCCAGATGGGTGCCACGAGCTGCTTGTATACTATAAGCTTGGTTTTCAAGGGCAGCTGGCTGTTGACGTTAAGGAGCCAGTGCAGCTTTTTGATTCTGGCTCGTATTTTGGTGATGATTGCAGTGACGTGTGATTGAAGCGACAGTTTGGGGTCAAGACGGACGCCAAGGTACGTGTGCGCAGGCTTTGTTGCTATTCTACAGCCAGCATTGTTGGAGCCAAGTTCACGCTGCCGGATCTGAGGGTGTGCAGGACATGCGCTGTTTTGGTGGGATTCACGTTTATACACCATTTCTTTGCCCATCTTGTAAACGCGTCCAAGTAGCTGTTCATCGATTCGATCGCAGTTTCAATTTTCCAGTGAGCACTTATGATGACGGTGTCGTCCGCATACGTTGCAAGTAGCATTTTTCCGGGAGAAGAACTTAGTGGCTTTGGCATATCGGCTGTGTATATGTTGTATAGCACCGGGCCCAAGACGCTACCCTGAGGCACACCCGCCGAGATACATCTGAGGCTTGAGCGAACGCCGCCGTTGCACTCAACAACAAATGTTCTTTCAGTCAGATAGCTGCGAATAATCCTGTAGTAAACTTCAGGGAGCAGATGCTTCAGTTTGAAGAAAAGGCCGTCATGCCATACCCGGTCGAAAGCCTCTTGGATGTCAAGGTAGACAGTTGAGCAGTAACTGTTCCTTTCGTATGCCTTGAGGATGAATTGCGTTACTCTGCCAATTTGTTGGTCTGCAGCGTGTTCCTTCCGAAATCCAAATTGGTGTTTGGGAATGGCATCGGCAAAGGTGTCGTTTTCAAACAATCGTTTGAGTATGAGTGCCTCAAACAGCTTTGAAATGCCAGAGAGAAGGCTGATTGGCCTGTAGGACGACAGTTGTTCAGATGGCTTTCCAGGTTTGGGTATCATTTTAACCAAAGCGCGTTTCCAAAGCTTTGGAAAATGGCCGAACTTAAGAATGTTGTTGAAGATCATAGTCACATACTGCACTGCTGTCAAAGGCAGGAACTTAATCGTGCGGTTGTCAATTTTGTCGAGTCCAGGCGACTTATTAACCTTCAGCAGTTTAATCTCAGCTTGAACTTCGGCAAGTGTTATGCATCTGAAGTTAAGCTGATTTGCAGTAGGTATATTGACTCATATTCTCAGCAACATCTATGTTGTCGGAAGCTTCTTGAGAGAGGATAGGCGTGAATCTGTCCTCAAGATGCTGCCCAAACGCCTCGGCCTTTTCCTCGGTGGTTTTGCACCATACATTTCTGCCATTGTTGTTTCCATCCTGAGGAATGTACTTTTTGACAGGCAGGTTTGGTGTGGGCTGCCTGCTGATGTTCTTGGTGATACGCCAGAATTTTTGCATGTTATATCTGTTGTCCGGATCCATTGACGAGAGCAGTCGATTCATTTTTTCATCTTTTTCGCGCTTGAGTGCCCTTTTCACACTGCTAGCCAAGTAGTTGTAGATGGTTTTCAGCAAAGGGTTGCGACCAGTTGACAGTTGTCGCCTGATGAGCCGCTTTGCCTCAATCATCATAAGAGTTTGTTGACTACAAGTGGTTTGCCTGGACTGAAAGTTCTGGTTTGCAGTTTGTTGGTTTGAACTTGCATACTCAGCGGCAGAGCGCAGGTTGTTTTCAAAGATGGTAATACAGTCGTCAATATCATCGGCACATCGTATCTCGGTGTCAAGAAGTATGCGGTTATTGAGCCAGGATTGGAATTTTCGAATGCTTGCATTGGGCGGAAGCAAATGACATCCCGAGTGACGGATCGGAGCGAAGCCAAGTATATCAATTCGCAGAGGCAGATGGTCGGATCCCAGGTCATACATAGTGGAGATTTTTATAAGTTCATTTCTGACTCCACGATATATGGCGAAATCAATGGCAGACGGCGAGTGCACTGAGTTTGCTGGGAAATGTGTGGGCGATCCAGTAGCAAGGATGTTGTAATGCCGATTTTGCTGTGTGCACTGGAGCAGCGCAGTGCCTCTTCTGCAGGAACGGGCATTGCCCCACCAGAAGCTTTTCGCGTTCCAATCGCCAGCAATAACAAACCTTTCCCCAAGTCGACCGAGAACGTTGTTAAAATCATCGATCGACCAGTCGAGGAGAGGAGGAAGATATGCTGATGCGATATTGAGCGAAGTGCCATTTTGCATTGAGACGGCAACGACAGAGCATTGAATTTCTGAGGAAATGTCGAATGGTAACGCCATGTGCCGAATTGAGCGTTTTATAAAGATCGCTGCTCCTCCTCGTCTGCGATTTGTCGGATGATTGGCCATGTAGGTGTCGTATCCGCTGATGTTTATCTCATCGGTGTCAAGTAGATGCGTTTCGGTGACGAGCATTGCATCCACGTTGTTAGAGAATACAAAGTTCTTCAATTCTGGAAGCTTATTTTTGAGCCCAGCAGCATTCCAGGTGATGATTTTTAAGTTATTGTCAACGGGATGTAATGGAGCTGAGTTTGGAATGTTGAAGTTACTGGGCATTTCGCTTCACATTGGACTCGTGCAATGTGGTGACGGTGTTGATAAGCACTCTGAGCAGGTTGTCCATTTTACGTTCAAGACTTTTGAAGTCAGACGCAGTGACATTGGTAGGACGCTGCTCACGGTCCTCGATAAGAATTGATATAAGTTTGTCCAGCTTATCGTTGATTCCGTCGGAGTGCTCTGAGCTTTTCGGAGCAGGCGGTGAATTATTGGCGGCGCGTGATTCACGGTCCTCTAAGAGAATGGATGTTAGTCTGTCCAACTTTTGGCAGATTTTATCCGTGTTGTCAATCTGCTGAGTGTTGTGCGAACTGCGGCGAGTGCTGTGGCTGCGACTCCTGATAGAGGGGAGTACAGGCTGCTGATCACGGAGTGGCTGTTGCTGTTGCAGGTTTTGACGAAGCCTGGTTTGGCGTTGTTGCGCAGGCTGTTGTAGCGCAGGACGTTGTTGCGCAGGCTGTTGTGGCAAGGACGTTGCTGCACACGCTGCTGTTGTTGCTGTTGGTTTTGCTGCTGTTGTTTTGGGCCTTTCACTATTGCCGAGTAGCTAACCAATGGGGGATTGTTAGTTTTGGGGCGCGCAGTTTGCTGAGGGTTATTAGCTGGACATTGCAAAGTTGAGGCTACTAGCTGCTGTTGTTGCTGTCTTGCTGGTGCTTTTTGAAGTTGCTGTTGCTGCATACGAGAATGTTGTTGTATTTGCTTTGCTGGTTGATGTTGTTGCATAGGCTGACGTTGTCGTTGCTGTGCTGGGATTTGAGGGATGCCCAGCTGGCCAAGGAGATTATTGACGCGTATGACACTTGTCGGCTCTTTGACTTTGCAAGCGCTTTTGAATGCTTGGCAACCTCGGTAGCTGGCAGCATGCGGCCCTTTGCAGTTCGCGCATTTAGGTGCTTCAGCAACTGTTTTAGGGCAAGCAATTGATTGGTGGCTGCCGGCGCATTTGACGCAAACAAAAGGGCGGCGACAATAGTTTTTTGTATGGCCGAACTGTTGGCAGCGATGGCACTGGGCCGCATCGGGATTGCGGAGGGGGCGCTCTACAGCAACCTGTTGGGTACCCAACTTGGTAAGTTTGAGGATTTCAGTAACGCTGTCCTTCTGTTCAACTTCGACTTCAAACAAGTCGATTGGCTCCCTTGTAAAACGTCTTTTAATAACGTTGATGTAGCGCACTTTGTATCCCAGTTCACCGAGCTTGCTGCGGATCCAATCAGCTGGTGTTGACTTGTGCAAGTGACGAATAACGATCCTAAAGCCACGCTCATGTTCGAGCTGGTACGTGTGGCTCTGGATATGATTTTCTTGAAAATGACTGATCAGGGCGCGGTAAGATTTGATGTCGTTACACATCACTCTTAGCCCTTTATTGGCGACCGGCTTGGTCAGATAGTTGTTCTCACCGATGATTTCATTAATGCGATTCGTCACCGCTAAAATATCATCAACGTCAGGGATGAGAATTGGCTTTGGCTTTTCAATCCGTTGGGAAGTGAAAATTGCAGAGGCTGCAGTAGTGGCATTTTGATTTGTTGGAGATGCAGTCGCTGCAGCACCAGTAGCAGAGATGGCATTTGGGGCAAGTTGAAGCTGCGCACCAATAGAGTTGGTGACAGGGTTTGATTTTGAAATTTTTGATGGGTGAAGTACAGCACAGTCGTCTTCCTCAGATTCTTCGTCCATGTCTGAAATATCTATGGCAATCTCATCAGATGTAGTTTTGGCAGAAGCGGCTGGCTCAGGTTTCTTCAAGGCGATCACCGAAGAATGCTTAGCAAGTCGTTTGTTTGATTTGGCAGCAACAGCTTTGTTGTGTTTTTGCACAACTAGCTGCAGCTTCTTATCTTCATTGAGGATATCATATAGATTGTCCGGGCGATTTATTGGAGCGCGGCTGCAGCGGCGGCAGCAGCAGCTTTCGATGTGCTTGCCAATGGCAAGGCAATGATTTCAACATTATCATCATCCATGTGGGATATTGGCGAACTCATGTTGATTGATGGATTTTCTTTTCTTTTTTTTTTTTTATTTTTATTTATTTTTATTTTATTTTTATTTATTTTATTTTATTTTTTTTATTTATTTATTTATTTTTTTTTGTTTAAAATTGTCTCAACGTTTTTTCAAAAGTTTTATTTGAAATTCGTAATTTTTCGCGCGTTGTTTTGCACGATATTTTGATCGATATATCGAGCGTCGTGTTATCACTGGTAATCGTCCTATCGATATATTTTTGTGACGGTGTGTGAACACTGGCAAAAAATTTTCACGGTGTGTAAACACTGAAAAATTTTCACACGTGTTTTATTGATTTAAATTGCTTTATTTAATAGCGTCCAAACACTGGCGCAAAAATTGATGATCCGCGCATAGAACACGTCCGCGCGACAAAATGACACAACACTGTACATTTAATTCGCACTTTTTCACTTTGTATTATTGATTTTTGAGTTTTTTTTTTTCTCTTTCTGTGGCCATGGCAGACACACACGAATGAAATCATCGCAAACTCGTGCTTTTTATCGCACGAGTTGCGAGATTAATTTTATTTTTTTTAGTACAACTTTGTAGCACGTCTATTGTTTGCAGTGGGCAACCTCGGCCAGCTCAGATTTCTCAGTGCGGGGTAACTCCAACCCGGCCCATAGACGGTACAAATATTCAAACAAACTCGACCTAAACAACACTACATATCACCCTACATGCATACACAAAATAAATGGAACAGTTGGCAGGCCTGGTGTAAATGGCCACGACGTACCCGCCCTTCCTGCAATGTACACATTTCATGTTTAATTACTCTAGTTTATTTACATTCTTTGTTGGCTTAATATCTACTACGTAACTCAAAAAAAAATCGCTTATATATATTATTCCTTTTCTTTGCCATTCAGTTCCGATGTGGCTTCGGAGTCTTGCCAAACGCACACTAAAAAAGTTACCAAAAATTAATAGTCCTCAATCCCTAGGCTACCCTATCAGAGCTCTAATAGACGTATCTGTATGGGGGGTTTTGCAATGCTAGATTTACCTTATTGCTTGGCAAAAATCCGGATGCCAAACCTTTCTTGGTTATTATTATTACGTTTTGGAACTTATTTCATAAAATATAATAAAGTGTACATATATACTTACAAACTAAAGGACAATTTAACTACGAACAAAACTTAACATTTACTACAGAACTTTTTTTTTACAACATTGCTTAAACACTAAAAGTGAGAGTGCGGAGGCACTACGCTTTAGGCGTTGGAGCGGTTTCACAATTCTTATTGGAGGTGACAACACCTGTTCCTTGTTGGAACGGACTCACCGCGTAAACGAAAACAACAGGTGGTGGAACGTGTCGCCGCACATGAATCTTCTTTATTGGCAAATCTCAAAAATGATCTGCTGGGCGGCTGTTGCAGTGGCTCAGACTAGCGAAGGGCAAAATCCACACAAATCGTCGGCGTGACCTGCTCGGTGGCTGCTGCAGTGGCTCAGACGAACTAAGGTCAAAATCCACACAAATCATCGGCGTGACCTGCTCGGTGGCTGCTGCAGTGGCTCAGCCGAACGAAGGTAAAAAATCCACAATAATTTGGCGTGGCCTCTTGTCGGCCACCTACACATATAACACAACATTAAAATCAATTCACACAAATTCTCGGACACACTTACGCCAACTCCAATGGGACACAGTACACACAAGATAGTGGGAGGTTTTGTTTATTGTTGTTCCCTCTTTTTTCCATGTCGTCACCCAGTGGTGTTACATTCCGCGACCTGCCTCAATTTTCCTCGTGTTCTTGAAAATTCTTTCTAACCCCCACAAAAGCAGCTGTGTGGTTACACAGAATGTGGCGGTACTCGATTATCGCTATCGATGTTTGCCTACGAATGCAACAACACACGTCAATTTAAAGTTATGCGCCGGCCTGAACTTTAAAAATTGTCGTCGCATTCTTTCGCGGATTGGACGGTTGCCCTCTGCCAACACTCGCCCAACGTAGGCCACACCCACGCTACACCCTACTTAAAAACGGAGATCTATCCTCGAATTCGGCACTTCCGGAACTCTCTCGCGAACATCGCGTTAAAGGTCTTGCTGAAGTCACCAAGCACGAAACTCCTTCTATAAACCTCTTGCCCGCCCACAGATCGCAGCCTCCTTGCGAGCCCATAACAAGACCCATTCACGAACACATGCTGTCCAAACCCCGCAAAAAATGGTGTCACCCCGGTTGCCGAATGGACAGCATCACGTATCGCCATTTTAGGCCAGTAAAACTGTCTGCGCAACAAGTGCAGCGTTTTCGCTACGCCTCCGTGAGAAGCCTTCGCTTCCACGTGAGCCTGTTCTATGGACGCCAGAGATTCCGGCACCCACAACTTCCCCAAAGTGCCTTCGACTTCATCTCCCATTCTGTCAAAACCGGTTGTGCGCTGTCTTGGGACCGCTCCCTGATTCAACTCTGGCTGCTCTGACTCAGGACTATCTGTTGCTGTCGGCGTCTGGCTTCGCATCGTTGGAGTTGGCATTGGTCTAATGATGTCATTGATGGCCTTCATCATTTCTTGAAACCCTAGTCTCAGTTCCTCCCGAATAACTTGCGCTATCCCAGACTCCATTGAATTCCTATACGTCTCTTGAGCCTGTAGAATCGCAACGTTTATCGCGGAAACTACCTCCGAATCGATTTCCGCCTGAGGCCTTTTAACAACATCCCTATTCTCCCGTGGCATGGCTAAATTTTATCAATATCGACTTAACTATTAGTAATAAATAACAAAACAATTATATACACACAACTACCGCTATATAAACAGATACAAATACAATCAAACTTAAACTTGTAAGGGGGAATCACCGGTGGCCGGTATCAATCGCCATTCCAACCTACGTCGTTAACCAAACTGTTCACATTCAGACTAACAAAAAATTTTTACATAATTTACTCGAATGATATTAACTGGTTCGATCGTCAGCTATGCTGACGGTCCCCAGTTGAATCATTCTTGCTTGGTACGTTTCCGGTCTAATTTGCCTGTCGACTCGAGATCTATTGGCAGGATGCAGCGCATGGCTACGTAACTGTCGTACCATGGGTCACCCCGTCCAAACAGAACCCGCTGTCGACACGCAAATGAGTGGAAACACACATAACAAAAGACTAACAAACCCCTAACTGTACATGCATCCTACTCTCTATATAAACGAAAACTTTAGCGCCGTATCATGACCGGTCGCAAACTTCACTGCCTTGCTCAAAGCGTGAGTGACATACCGTCATCGACACGGCTCCCTCAACCCGTGCGTGGTGCAATTGTCCTGCTCTTTACGGAACGGACAAGCCACCACTGCTCTATAAATTTTTCTTATCGTATCCCTGCGCTACAAAAAAAGACTTCAGGGTACTCCTAGTGTCGTCTCCGCCGCGCGATTACACTCTGAGAACTGTCTCCACAGTAAGTCGCGGTTTCATACGGCACACGGAGTAGCCATCCATACTGCGAGGACTCGCCGTTTCAATTTTTTTTTTTTTTTCTTTCTTTTTGCTTTTGAAATCATCACGCTGATCGTTCGAACCTTCGTGCCTAACACCGTTCTCGCGATCCTGATGATTTCAAAAAGCCATTCAGATTGGGCGCCATCTTGTAACACGTCTATTGTTGGCAGTGGGCAACCTCGGCCAGCTCAGATTTCTCAGTGCGGGGTAACTCCAACCCGGCCCATAGACGGTACAAATATTCAAACAAACTCGACCTACACAACACTACATATCACCCTACATGCATACACAAAATAAATGGAACAGTTGGCAGGCCTGGTGTAAATGGCCACGACGTACCCGCCCTTCCTGCAATGTACCTGTTGGGATTTTGTAGGTACATCGCCCTTATATTGGAATTGGCGTCTAATCTACTCCATGCCCCCGGCGATTCTCCCCTCCAAACAAATCTACTCACATTTCATGTTTAATTACTCTAGTTTATTTACATTCTTTGTTGGCTTAATATCTACTACGTAACTCAAAAAAAAAATCGCTTATATATATTATTCCTTTTCTTTGCCATTCAGTTCCGATGTGGCTTCGGAGTATTGCCAAACGCACACTAAAAAAGTTACCAAAAATTAATAGTCCTCAATCCCTAGGCTACCCTATCAGAGCTCTAATAGACGTATCTGTATGGGGGGTTTTGCAATGCTAGATTTACCTTATTGCTTGGCAAAAATCCGGATGCCAAACCTTTCTTGGTTATTATTATTACGTTTTGGATCTTATTTCATAAAATATAATAAAGTGTATATATACTTACAAACTAAAGGACAATTTAACTACGAACAAAACTTAACATTTACTACAGAACTTTTTTTTTTTTGCAACATTGCTTAAACACTTAAAGTGAGAGTGCGGAGGCACTACGCTTTAGGCGTTGGAGCGGTTTCACAATTCTTATTGGCGGTGACAACACCTGTTCCTTGTTGGAACGGACTCACCGCGTAAACGAAAACAACAGGTGGTGGAACGTGTCGCCGCACATGAATCTTCTTTATTGGCAAATCTCAAAAATGATCTGCTGGGCGGCTGTTGCAGTGGCTCAGACTAGCGAAGGGCAAAATCCACACAAATCGTCGGCGTGACCTGCTCGGTGGCTGCTGCAGTGGCTCAGACGAACTAAGGTCAAAATCCACACAAATCATCGGCGTGACCTGCTCGGTGGCTGCTGCAGTGGCTCAGCCGAACGAAGGTCAAAAAATCCACACACAATAATTTGGCGTGGCCTCTTGTCGGCCACCTACACATATAACACAACATTAAAATCAATTCACACAAATTCTCGGACACACTTACGCCAACTCCAATGGGACACATTACACACAAGATAGTGGGAGGTTTGTTTATTGTTGTTCCCTCTTTTTTCCATGTCGTCACCCAGTGGTGTTACATTCCGCGACTTGCTTCAATTTTCCTCGTGTTCTTGAAAATTCTTTCTAACCCCCACAAAAGCAGCTGTGTGGTTACACAGAATGTGGCGGTACTCGATTATCGCTATCGATGTTTGCCTACGAATGCAACAACACACGTCAATTTAAAGTTATGCGCCGGGCTGAACTTTAAAAATTGTCGTCGCATTCTTTCGCGGATTGGACGGTTGCCCTCTGCCAACACTGCTACACCCTACTACTTAAAAACGGAGATCTATCCTCGAATTCGGCACTTCCGGAACTCTCTCGCGAACATCGCGTTAAAGGTCTTGCTGAAGTCACCAAGCACGAAACTCCTTCTATAAACCTCTTGCCCGCCCACAGATCGCAGCCTCCTTGCGAGCCCATAACAAGACCCATTCACGAACACATGCTGTCCAAACCCCGCAAAAAATGGTGTCACCCCGGTTGCCGAATGGACAGCATCACGTATCGCCATTTTAGGCCAGTAAAACTGTCTGCGCAACAAGTGCAGCGTTTTCGCTACGCCTCCGTGAGAAGCCTTCGCTTCCACGTGAGCCTGTTCTATGGACGCCAGAGATTCCGGCACCCACAACTTCCCCAAAGTGCCTTCGACTTCATCTCCCATTCTGTCAAAACCGGATGTGCGCTGTCTTGGGACCGCTCCCTGATTCAACTCTGGCTGCTCTGACTCAGGACTATCTGTTGCTGTCGGCGTCTGGCTTCGCATCGTTGGAGTTGGCATTGGTCTAATGATGTCATTGATGGCCTTCATCATTTCTTGAAACCCTAGTCTCAGTTCCTCCCGAATAACTTGCGCTATCCCAGACTCCATTGAATTCCTATACGTCTCTTGAGCCTGTAGAATCGCAACGTTTATCGCGGAAACTACCTCCGAATCGATTTCCGCCTGAGGCCTTTTAACAACATCCCTATTCTCCCGTGGCATGGCTAAATTTTATCAATATCGACTTAACTATTAGTAATAAATAACAAAACAATTATATACACACAACTACCGCTATATAAACAGATACAAATACAATCAAACTTAAACTTGTAAGGGGGAATCACCGGTGGCCGGTATCAATCGCCATTCCAACCTACGTCGTTAACCAAACTGTTCACATTCAGACTAACAAAAAATTTTTACATAATTTACTCGAATGATATTAACTGGTTGGATCGTCAGCTATGCTGACGGTCCCCAGTTGAATCATTCTTGCTTGGTACGTTTCCGCTCTAATTTGCCTGTCGACTCGAGATCTATTGGCAGGATGCAGCGCATGGCTACGTAACTGTCGTACCTTGGGTCACCCCGTCCAAACAGAACCCGCTGTCGACACGCAAATGAGTGGAAACACACATAACAAAAGACTAACAAACCCCTAACTGTACATGCATCCTACTCTCTATATAAACGAAAACTTTAGCGCCGTATCATGACCGGTCGCAAACTTCACTGCCTTGCTCAAAGCGTGAGTGACTTACCGTCATCGACACGGCTCCCTCAACCCGTGCGTGGTGCAATTGTCCTGCTCTTTACGGAACGGACAAGCCACCACTGCTCTATAAATTTTTCTTATCCTATCCCTGCGCTACAAAAAAAAGACTTCAGGGTACTCCTAGTGTCGTCTCCGCCGCGCGATTACACTCTGAGAACTGTCTCCACAGTAAGTCGCGGTTTCATACGGCACACGGAGTAGCCATCCATACTGCGAGGACTCGCCGTTTCAATTTTTTTTTTTTTTTCTTTCTTTTTGCTTTTGAAATCATCACGCTGATCGTTCGAACCTTCGTGCCTAACACCGTTCTCGCGATCCTGATGATTTCAAAAAGCCATTCAGATTGGGCGCCATCTTGTAACACGTCTATTGTTGGCAGTGGGCAACCTCGGCCAGCTCAGATTTCTCAGTGCGGGGTAACTCCAACCCGGCCCATAGACGGTACAAATATTCAAACAAACTCGACCTACACAACACTACATATCACCCTACATGCATACACAAAATAAATGGAACAGTTGGCAGGCCTGGTGTAAATGGCCACGACGTACCCGCCCTTCCTGCAATGTACCTGTTGGGATTTTGTAGGTACATCGCCCTTATATTGGAATTGGCGTCTAATCTACTCCATGCCCCCGGCGATTCTCCCCTCCAAACAAATCTACTCACATTTCATGTTTAATTACTCTAGTTTATTTACATTCTTTGTTGGCTTAATATCTACTACGTAACTCAAAAAAAAATCGCTTATATATATTATTCCTTTTCTTTGCCATTCAGTTTGGATGTGGCTTCGGAGTCTTGCCAAACGCACCCTAAAAAAGTTACCAAAAATTAATAGTCCTCAATCCCTAGGCTACCCTATCAGAGCTCTAATAGACTTATCTGTATGAGGGGTTTTGCAATGCTAGATTTACCTTATTGCTTGGCAAAAATCCGGATGCCAAACCTTTCTTGGTTATTATTATTACGTTTTGGAACTTATTTCATAAAATATAATAAAGTGTACATATATACTTACAAACTAAAGGACAATTTAACTACGAACAAAACTTAACATTTACTACAGAACTTTTTTTTTTTTGCAACATTGCTTAAACACTTAAAGTGAGAGTGCGGAGGCACTACGCTTTAGGCGTTGGAGCGGTTTCACAATTCTTATTGGCGGTGACAACACCTGTTCCTTGTTGGAACGGACTCACCGCGTAAACGAAAACAACAGGTGGTGGAACGTGTCGCCGCACATGAATCTTCTTTATTGGCAAATCTCAAAAATGATCTGCTGGGCGGCTGTTGCAGTGGCTCAGACTAGCGAAGGGCAAAATCCACACAAATCGTCGGCGTGACCTGCTCGGTGGCTGCTGCAGTGGCTCAGACGAACTAAGGTCAAAATCCACACAAATCATCGGCGTGACCTGCTCGGTGGCTGCTGCAGTGGCTCAGCCGAACGAAGGTCAAAAATCCACAATAATTTGGCGTGGCCTCTTGTCGGCCACCTACACATATAACACAACATTAAAATCAATTCACACAAATTCTCGGACACACTTACGCCAACTCCAATGGGACACATTACACACAAGATAGTGGGAGGTTTGTTTATTGTTGTTCCCTCTTTTTCCATGTCGTCACCCAGTGGTGTTACATTCCGCGACTTGCCTCAATTTTCCTCGTGTTCTTGAAAATTCTTTCTAACCCCCACAAAAGCAGCTGTGTGGTTACACAGAATGTGGCGGTACTCGATTATCGCTATCGATGTTTGCCTACGAATGCAACAACTTATATACTATTTAAAAAATGATTTGATGCCTAATTAATGGCAAGAATTAACAAAACTTATACTAAGTTATAATAGAGCTTATTGCTAAGAAGTGTTTATATTTTACGCAGCTTAATGATGCTTGTAAAATAAAAACATTTTGAAATAAATTTTAATTAATCTTAATACTTATATTACTAATATAAGAAATTATTTTAATTAATAATGGGTTAGGATCCAACTTAACTATCATCAGTTAGATCGATGATGTCCAGGATCCGTTCAATGACATGAGCGTCCTCAGGAGTCGGAAGCAGTTGCAGAGGTCGGGAGCTGAGCACTCCAGCGTTGCGATCGCCAACAGCAGCTTCAGCTTGGTCATAGTCAGAATTTGCGGTTCCGTCTTGTTGATGCGGTATCCGAGCGGCGTCCACCGGAGCTTGTATATAAGCTGCAGTGGGCCCGCTGGGAGCCGCAGGTGGTAGTGCGGTCGAAGTTTCTTGCCGTCCATAGAATCAACTGAAGCCGCACTTTCAATTTGATTTAGGAAGCACAAAACTTGCGCTCTTCTGCGTTGCTGTAGACTAACGGCCGATGGGCTTAATATTGCCAATATTCCATTGACTAGCTCATTGTTGTTTGTCTGGCTGCGTCGGGTCTCGCGCTCAAGCTCTAGCTGTTGTCGTTGCTGTTGCTGAAATTGCTGCTGTCGCCTCTCCTCGCGAATCCTCTCAATGCGAGCCTGCTCGCGCCTTCGCTGGTCATCGCGTCGCCTTAGTGCAGCCTGTCTCTCTTCCCGCCGTTGTGCTCTCTGGACTTCGTGCGGATGCAGTGGCGGTGGTGGTGGTCGCATGTGTGGCGGAATGCATCTATTGATCATGTCCAGGTACCGAGTGCGAGTGAGCCGCTGCGGGACGTATGGGTCAAGTGCCAAGTTCCTTGCCTCAGAGTTGAAGTGCATTTGCAATCTTTTCGTGTATTTAGAGCAGATGTCATCGTATACTTGCTCAACTGTTGGGATTTCCAGGTCAGTGTGTAATGTGACATTCCTGACGTACCAAGGAGCATTTGTTATTAGTCTGAGCGCTTTATTTTGTTCAGTTTGAACTCGACTAAATTGCAGCTGGCTTAATAACGGACCCCAAACTGCTAAGGTGTACTTCCAGATGGGTGCCACGAGCTGCTTGTATACTATAAGCTTGGTTTTTAAGGGCAGCTGGCTGTTGACGTTAAGGAGCCAATGCAGCTTTTTGACTCTGGCTCGTATCTTGGTGATGATTGCAGTGACGTGCGCTTGAAGCAAGTTTGGGGTCAAGACGGACGCCAAGGTACGTGTGTGCAGTCTTCGTTGCTATTCTACAACCAGCCATTGTTGGAGTCAAGTTCACGCTGCCGGATCTGAGGGTATGCAGGACATGCGCTGTTTTGGATGGATTCACGTTTATGCACCATTTCTTCGCCCATCTCGTAAACGTGTCCAAGTAGCTGTTCATCGATTCGATCGCAGTTTCAATTTTCCAATGAGCACTTATGATGACGGTGTCGTCCGCATACGTTGCAAGCAGCATTTTTCCGGGAGAAGAACTTGGTGGCTTTGGCATATCGGCTGTGTAGATGTTGTATAGCACCGGGCCCAAGACGCTACCCTGAGGCACACCCGCTGAGATACATCTGAGGCTTGAGCGAACGCCGCCATTGCACTCAACAACAAATGTTCTTTCAGTGAGATAGCTGCGAATAATCCTGTAGTATACTTCAGGGAGCAGATGCTTCAGTTTGAAGAAAAGGCCGTCATGCCATACCCGGTCGAAAGCCTCTTGGATGTCAAGGTAGACAGTTGAGCAGTAACTGTTCCTTTCGTATGCCTTGAGGATGAATTGCGTGACTCTGCCAATTTGTTGATCTGCAGCATGTTCCTTCCGAAATCCAAATTGGTGTTTGGGAATGGCATCGGCAAAGGTGTCATTTTCAAACAATCGCTTGAGTAAGAGCGACTCAAACAGTTTTGAAATGCCAGGGAGGAGGCTAATTGGCCTGTAAGACGACAGTTGTTCAGAGGCTTTCCAGGTTTGGGTATCATTTTAACCAAAGCGCGTTTCCAAAGCTTTGGAAAGTGGCCGAACTTAAGAATGTTGTTGAAGATCATGGTCACATACTGCACTGCTGTCAAAGGCAGGAACTTAATGGTGCGGTTGTCAATTTTGTCGAGTCCAGGCGACTTATTAACCTTCAGTTGTTTAATCTCAGCTTGTACTTCAGCAAGTGTTATGCATCTGAAGTTAAGCTGATTTGCAGTCGGTATATTAATCATATTCTCAACAACATCTATGTTATCGGACGCTTCTTGAGAGAGGATAGGCGTGAATCTGTCTTCAAGATGCTGTCCAAACGCCTCGGCCTTCTCCTCGGTGGTTTTGCACCATACATTTCTGCCATTGTTGTTTCCATCCTGAGGAATGTACTTCTTGACAGGCAGGTTTGGTGTGGGCTGCCTGCTGATGTTCTTGGTGATACGCCAGAATTTTTGCATGTTATATCTGTTGTCCGGATCCATTGACGAGAGCAGTCGATTCATTTTTTCATCTTTGTCGCGCTTGAGTGCCCTTTTGACACTGCTAGCCAAGTAGTTGTAGATGGTTTTCAGCAAAGGGTTGCGAGCAGTTGCCAGCTGTCGTCTGATGAGCCGCTTTGCCTCAATCATCATAAGAGTGTGTTGACTACAGGTGGTTTGCCTGGACTGAGAGTTTTGGTTTGCAGTTTGTTGGTTTGTACTAGCATACTCAGCGGCAGAGCGCAGGTTGTTTTCGAGAATCGTAATACAGTCGTCAATATCATCAGCACATCGTATCTCAGTGTCAAGAAGTATGCGGTCATTGAGCCAGGATTGGAATTTTCGGATGCTTGCGTTGGGCGGAAGCAAATGACATCCCGAGTGACGGATCGGAGCGAAGCCAAGTATATCAATTCGCAGAGGCAGATGGTCGGATCCCAGGTCATACATAGTGGAGATTTTTATAAGTTCATTTCTGACTCCACGATATATGGCAAAATCAATGGCAGACGGCGAGTGCACTGAGTTTGCTGGGAAATGTGTGGGCGATCCAGTAAGTAAGTTTCGCCGTTGCCACAACTCAAGCGTGGCAAAGATTCACTCTTCTTACCCGACTTCAGGACCTCAATGTCCCGCGTTATCCCTCGGCTGGTGGCGGCGATTCCCTCGATGTTCCCTCGGTGTTCCTTCGGTGTTCCCTCGATGTTCCCTCGGCGTCGAGTCCCTCGTTGTTCCCTCGGCGTCGTCTGTGGACTTTATTCACTGTGTCCCGCGTTATCCCTCGGTTGGTGGCGGCGATTCCCTCGATGTTCCCTCGATGTTCCCTCGATGTTCCCTCGATGTTCCCTCGATGTTCCCTCGGTGTTCCCTAGGCGTCGTCTGTGGACTTTTATTCACTGTGTATTGCCCGTCGGCGTCGTCTCTGGATTTTTATTCACGGTGTATAGCACTTTTCACTTGTTGACCGAATGCGCTTTTTCTTGTTGACCGACGGCGCCTTGTCTTATTTGATTGACTGACTGACCTTGTCTTTTCTTGTTGACCGACTGACGTCTTTTCTTGTTGACCGACTGACGTTGTCTTTTCTTGTTGACCGACTGACCGCGTTTTGTGCTGCGACGCCCTTCTTATTGTCTTCCCTCGCAGCCTTTTGTCGCGACTGTATCAAGCGATCGGCGTGGTGGCGTGATTTTTGGTAATTTTCCACGTATTTACTTTGTTATTGTTAATATTTTTATGTTTTGAATTAACTTCCAAATTATCTTTCTTTTGGGGTGGATTGGAGAGTTGTTCGCCGCTTGACTCCCAGCGTCCCAGTGGCCTTCCGATGACCCAGGCACCGCTGCAGGCTCCATGCAGCCGCGCAATCGGGGTGACGCACTTGATGAGAGCGTCGCTTGGTTAATCCAGACTCACGTCGTTGTTCCGGGCTCCTGCAGCGCCCAGCTCGACGCTTTCGGATGTGGTGAGGTGATCTCTGTTGCCCTGGAAATATGTTTATAGAGTGGTTTATTAATTCTGTACTTCCCGTCAGGTTCATCAGGATTGAGAAGCCAAGAATCATCGATGCTGTCGACTGCCAGTTTCTAGTTTTTGTGGGCCGCCTCCCGTTTGAGCAGTCGAGGGAGCACGCGTCTTCACCCTCCGCCAGAGGATCATCCATCGTGCCGTCCTCTGTCATTTTCAGTAGTTGGGTGCGCACCGTCGAGAGACCTTGATCCAGCATTGCCCTGCTTTGCAGGAGTCGTCGGACGGTGGCGTCACGCATCATTCCGAGGTTGGCGCTGGGCAGCACGCACTCCAGGAGAAGTTTTGTATCCAATTTGCAGAGCGCTTGTCGTTTGCCAATTTCTGTTGCCCAGCAAGCGACACCTGTTTAAGCAGCTGTTGAGCTCTTCTTGGGCAGGGTGTGTTGCCGGATTTGTTTGACGATGCAGGGCTTCTTGCGGCTGAGGCCTACCTTGAGGCGGACCCTCCGGTGTACTCAGCGAGTTCGACGTTTGAGCAGCTGTTTGTGATTGAGCGGCAGAGGCTGTTGCCTGTATCAGCTGTTTTGAGAGAGCAGCTCCCTCCACTGGTATCGGTCGGTCTCCTTCATAGTCCGGGACTATTACGCTGGATTGCAAACGGCTGGCCCAGGATAACGCCTATAACTTCCTCACGGGTGAGTTTGCTATGCCTGTATTGCCGTTTATAATAATTTATACTCAGTTTTTCTATCTCTGAGGCCATGCTTTTTATCGCACGAGTTGCGAGACTAATTTTATTTTTTTGTACAACTTATATACTTATTTAAAAATTATTTGGCGCCTAATTAATTGCAAGATTTTTTTTTTCAAACTCGCTCGCCAGCTTTATGACTGGCGAGTACTTTATTTAGTTTGTCCTATTACCAGTAGGCAACTCTTACAAACTTAAATGACAACAATAAATCTTAAGCTATCGTATTTTAAATATTGGCGCAAACTTCTAACAGTTTTTGTATATACTAGATTAAATGAATAAATTTGGTATTATGTTATATACAACCGTCTGGCCATTTTCGGGGACGTGTGATCTGGTCACACCCGCATGTGCTTGCATTTTACATTTACATTTACTTATTGACTATTATTTACATTGTTTTTTTTTTTGTTTCGTTTCAGGTACTCATGGTATGATGCAGACGTTGACGCTGAGGAGTCTTCTGGGTGTCCATTTGCTGGTGTAGTCAATTTATGGTGCGTCGTTCGTAGTCTGGGTGAGTTGTTTGCCACATCTGTTTTTCCGCTGCAGCAGTATTTACTTTATTTTTCTTTTTGCAGTTATGTTGAAGAGTCGCTCTATAATCCTAGTAATGGATTTCTTTTTTGATTGTTTGCAGGAACGTTTTGATGATCTGGACGCCGTTGCAGGCTCCATGTAGCCGCGTGGTCAGGAGGACGTGTTTGGTGAGGGCTTCGTTTGGCCAGCCTGGACTCGTGCCGCCGTTCCGGGTTCATGCAGCGCTCTGCTCGACGCTTATGGATGTGGTAAGGTGAGCTTTGTTGTCCTGGAAGTATGCTTAAAGAATGATTTGTTATTTCTATACTTCCCGTCAGGTTCGACAGGATTGTCAGGCCAAGGATCATCGATGCTGCCGTTTGCCGGTTTCTCGTTTTGGTGGGCCGTTTCCTGTTTGAGCAGCCAAGGGAGTTTACGTCGTCAATTTCCGTGGGAGGATCATCCGTCATGCCGTCCTCTGTCATCCTCAGAAGTTGGGTGCGCACCGTCGACAGGCCATGGTCCAACATTGCCTCATGGGCAGTTTGAGTCAATGGGAGCAGCTGGTGGTGCTTTGCAGGAGTCATCGGGCACAAAACATTCATCCGTGGATGGCTCTGAGGACAGCCACACTGCCGTAGCTGAGGCTGGTGGGCAGTAGCTGCGGATCTGGACTGTTACCGGCGATGAGGCACTCGTCACCCTCGTAGTCGGAACGATAATTCTTTGGACGGATAGCGGTTGTCCTAGGATGGAGATATGCCTCTCCTGGTGACGTTTCCTTTCCTATACTCCCTTCCCAGGTGGCTTATAGTCGCCTCGGTTAAGCGTGGTGGATGCGGTGTATTTAAAAATTCTGCTCTGCGCTTTGCATTTTCAGCTGCTAACTTTCTCATTTTTTTCATTTCCAGGTCTTTTTTCCGTTCTTCGTCCTCGAGACGCAGGAGTGTTGGGAGCTCATTTAAGCTTTGTTGGAGCTGACTTATCCTGGACTGGAGGTTGGGACCTTGTGGATGCAATGGCAGGAAGTGCTTTTCAAGCTGCAGCGTGTAGCGCGGCCTTTGGAGACGTATCGGCTTGCATGGCTGCATAAGAAGAATCTCTGCTTCCGGATTTTTGTGAGTCGATAGAGAGTTTACGAACCGGCTGCTGGCTGCTTGGTACACTTCTTCCACTGTTTTCAAGCTGTAGGTCTTTCTGAGCGTTGAGTTCTTTGTCATCCATGTTGCTCTTACAGACCGTCTAATAATTTTATTTTGCAGCCTTTGGACTCGGAGGAGCTGTGTGTCCGACAGGAGCGCACCCCATGCTGGGATTCCATATTGCCAGAGGGGAACAATTAGCTGTTTGATTAACAGAGGCTTGCACGCATTTGGTAAGCGGCTGCGAGGTCCGATTAGCCATTCAAGCTTTGTTGCCCTTGCCCTCATTTTGATGCACAGGCGCGTCACGTGTGTTTTGAGATTAAGTTTGCTGTCAAGTAATATGCCCAGGTAATTTTGAGATGTGCTGCATGGTATTATCTGGTTGTTGATAAATGGCGCTTCTTATCTGGTATCCTGTCTTAGGTTTCTCAGTGTATACATTACATGGCCAGTCTTTGATTGGTTGATGGTGATGGACCACTTCTTTGCCCATTTTTGGAAGTGGTTAATGTATATCTGATTGTCACTGATTGCGGTGGTCGGGCTATCTTCGGCGCACATTATTACCGTGTCGTCAGCATACGTTGAGAGCAACATGCTGTTTTTGTTGTATTGTCGGTGTTCTCGTATTTGCGTCATGGCGGGCAGTGGCATGTCAGATGAGAAGATTGTGTACAGGATTGGCCCCAGTACACTGCCTTGTGGGACCCCAGCAGTAATTTTTCCATATCTTGATTGGATACCGTCGCTGCACTTTACCACAAAGCTGCGCTCATGCAGGTAAGTCTCAAGAGTATTATACAAGTTTGTCGGTTGTAATTTAATTAATTTCCACCGCAATCCCGTGTGCCAAACTCGGTCAAAGGCTTCAGCAATGTCGATGAAGACTGCTGAGCAGTATTTGCGCTCTTCGAAGGCTCTCAAGATGAATTGGGAGACTCGGGCGAGCTGCTGTTCCGTACCATGTTCACGTCTGAACCCAAACTGGTAATTAGGGACTGCTTTGGCAAACCCCTCCACTTCAAAGAGGCGGGCTAGCAAAAGTTTTTCAAACATCTTTGAGAGTCCAGACAGAAGGCTGATAGGTCGATAAGCGCCGACGTCAGCTGTGTTCTTGCCAGGCTTCAATATCATTGCAATGCCGGCGTGTTTCCATTTGCGTGGGATGTATCCAAGGCGTAGTATTGAATTGTATATTAGAATTATGTACAGCTGTGCTCTGTGGGGCAACAACTTTATAATTCTATTGTCAATTTGGTCTTCTCCAGGTGACTTTTTTAGCTCAAGTGCCTCTATTATCAATTTTAATTCGTTGAGAGTTACCGGTCTGATTCGGTATGGCTGCTCAAGGAACAGAAGCTGTTTATCATTCTTCATACCCTCCAGCTCCACTTGGACTTGGGATCGCTCTACATCTGAATTAGTGAGTTTCGGGCTGAATCTTTCCTCCAGGTGCGTGACGAAGGCCTCTGCCTTTTCAGTTGTAGTTTTTGTCCAATTGATATTACAGGTTTGTCCCCTTTGCAGGATTGGCGCCTACAGGATTCAGCGTATGGAGTTTTAATGGCCAGTTAGGTTGTGGCTGCTTCTTGAGCTTGTTTGAAAGTCTCCATAGTTTTTGCATTTGGTATTTGTCTTGCGTATCCATTCCCTCAAACAGTCTGTTGATATTTGCCTCTTTCAGCTTGACGATGGCTTTTTTTAGTCTGTTCTGGGCTGCTTTATAGTTCTGCCTTGCCTCTACAGTGCGCGTCGCCATCATAGAACGCTTGCAACGCTGCTTCTCGATGAGTAGCCTCCTAGTCAACTCGTCCAGCTCGAGTTCGTGGTGGGAGTTGCTGCGTCGATTAGATCGGTGGCTATGGGGCTTGTGAATGTGACTTGTTGCAGCAATTGAGGCCACATTTATATTGCGCAGCAGGATATCTACGCCGTCATCAATGTCCAATCCAGAGCGTATTTCTATATTAAGCTGGATGTTTTGCTCAAGAGACTCCTGGAAGCGCATTGTGTTTGCGCCAGTAGGCAGCAGTCGGGGATTGTCAGAGCAAGCCCTGAAGTTCCTATTGCTGCCAGAAAGCAAGTCTATTCTAACAGGTAAGTGGTCCGAGTCAAGATCGTTGGAGGAATAAGTTTTTAATCTTTCTCTGTTTATTCCAGCATAAACACCGAAATCAATTGCCGATGGCCTTTTCCTCTTGTCAAAGGGGTAGTGTGTTGCCCCTCCGGTGGCCAATATGTTGTAGCGTTGAGATTGGTGAATCGCATCCATTAGTGCCCTGCCTCTTTGACAAGATCTAGGGTTGCCCCACCAGGAATGTTGCGCGTTCCAATCTCCACATAGGATGTAGCTTGCCATGGTTGATCCTGTTATGCGATCAAAGTGCTTGAGGAGTTTGGTGAAGTGATCGCTGTTCCATTTGTATACCGGTGGGCAGTAGATTGGGGCAATAATAATAGTCTGATTTTTTTTCCTTTTTCAGGCAGGATTGCGATTGGGGCGCATTGGAGAAAGGCTTCGTCAATGGGTTGCAGAGCTATGTGCCTGACATCTGCACGCACGAGAATATCGACGCCGCCTTTTCGGTGTGTCTGGGGATTTGTTGCTGTGTACGTGATGTATCCATCAAATGAGAGGGTACTTGCAGAGGAGTGGGTGCGTGTTTCAACAATCATCATCACTTGAATTGATTCTCGCCTCATATACATCTCCATCTCAGTTGCTTTGTTTGCTAGGCCACAGGCATTCCAAAATGCCATTTTAAAAGAGTTGGCATTTTGAGTACCTCTATGGATAGCCTCGCATGGACGTACTGAGTTGTCGTTTATTGGCCCTGGAGCAGGAAAGGCAAAGTGGGGATTGGACACTTGCGGAGCTTCATATTGGTTTCGTCTACTCATCATCAAAAATGTCATTGGCGGTGGTGTGTTCGATCTCCATCGATAGGTCCTCCTGCTTTTGCTGGGGTAGCAGGGCGTCAATGGGGCCATTGCAGTTTGATGTTTGGATGGTGATGAGTTGTTGGAGAATATTTAATAAGCTGTCTATTCTCCTCTCCAGGCGAATGTACATTTCAGAATAATGTTCATTCACGCGCTGAGGTTGCTGCTTCCGTTCACTCTGTGGCTGCTGCTGGAGGAGCTGCTGTTCCTGATGAAGTTGCTGCTGGAGAAGAACAAGTCGCCCCTCTTTCGGAACATTAGGAGGAGGGCACGTTTGATTCTGACGTTTTTGGACAGGGTTCTTTTGGTGTAATGTTTTCGTCATTACGTTTCCCAGCTTCATTCCGGAGTTGACTGCCTTTTTAGGTGAGTTTTTATTTGCCTTCCTTGGGTGTTGCTTGCTCGTTGTGTGAGGCTTATGTTGAATCTTATGCTCGTACTGTATCTTGTCTAGGTGCCGTTCAGCCGCGTTAGGAGCTCTCTTACTGCTGACCCCGCCACGCACAACATCACTGTATGTGAGTTGGGATTTATTTCCATGAGGGATGTGTGGACTTTTGCGGCCTTTGTTTGGAGCCGAAGTCTTTCCCTGGAATGACAGAGGAATCTTCTCCCGGGGATGCATTTGAGCGTCTCGGTTTGCACGGAGTTTGGCGCGTGCTTCCTTGAAGTTTGGGCAACCTTTGTATGAACTGATGCGTGCGTTCCCACAGTTTACGCACTAGGGGGCGTCCTGCCTAGGTTTCCTGCATGCAGTCGAGGGATGATCACCTGCGCATTTCATGCACACAAAAGACCGCCTACAATAGTTTTTGTGTGCCAATCGGCAGCCATTGAACGTGGTTTTGCCTGCCTCTACGTCACTGTTTGCTACCCAGTTGCTTTACGGTGAGTATATGCTTATGGCTTCCATCTTCTCTCGTGGCAATTTCAACTTCAAATATGTTTAATTGCCTCCTAGAAAATATGTGCTGGATGGCTCTGGAGAATCTTGTTGTGAAGCCCAACTGACTCAGCCTTTCCATCAGCCATTCCCTTGGCGTAGTATGGTGTAGCCCTCGGATTATCACCCTGTAGCCTTTCTCGCTGCGCATTTGGTGTGTGTGCGCGTGTATACCGTCTTCATCGAGGGCTGATTTATGCGCAACCGCTTGATGCGGAGCCTGGCTCTTGCGCATGAGAGGCACTATTGACACAACTGAAGCATGAAAATGGATGGCATTTTTTTGGAATGCATATTTTGCCCCATCAGTTGTTGTATTTTATGCTGGGTTGGCAGCTGCTGTAGGCACTCGTCGTCATGTTGCTTATGTTGGTGTCGTTGTTGCTGCAGTGGCTGCTGATTCGGGATGCTACTTGTATGTTGATGTATTTGAGCGGACGATTGTAATTGCGTTGCTTGCTGCAATTTGTCTTGAGAGTGTTGAAGCATTTGCTGTTGCAGAATAGCATCATCTCGTTGCTGTTGTTGTTGGTGATGCAATTGTAGTTGTAGCTCTGCATCATGTTGGGTTTGTCTGTCAATTTGTTTTGAATATTCTATGCGGCGTGCTTCCTGATGTAACCTTATGGCGAGGCCGCTCTTGAAGACCGGCGTTGAGAAATGCTGGTCAGAAGGGTGCGTCTCGTCGTCAATATCCACACATCTGCGCCTTAGGGGAGAGCGGTAAGTATGGGTGGGGTTTTTTCAGTCCCTGTTGTCATTTTCCTCAGCTCACAAGGAAGCATTGGCGGAACTCCGCCAAGCCACCTTTGTACCAACTTATCTTTGGTAGTAGCTGGCCTTGTCAATTTGCTGCCCGTGGGTGACTCCTGAGTGAGGGATGGCAGGAGGCTTCTTCGCGTGGTGGACCGCTCTTGTAGCGCGTCAAGATTGTTAGCATTAAAATTTATTTCATTTATTTCATTGTGTGCATTTGGTTGTGTTTGTTTTGTTGAGTGTGAGCATTTTGTGTTATAAGTTGTTCTTGTAATTGCTTTTGTGATTTCCGATTGTTGTGTTGTTGTGTGTGTGCTTTTTGTGTAGGCACTTGTCGTTTGTGTGTTGGAGAGTGTGTCTATAGCTGGCGGGGAAATCGTCTTCCTTGTATTCGAGTTGTTTTCAAATGTACAACTGTTATTTATTGAGGTGTGTGTAAAAGGGGAAGTTGGCGCCAATTTTTGAAAGCCAAGCGTCGTTTGTCTCAGTTGCGCGTTATGTTGTTTGCGCGCGCAACTGTCGTCATCTCTTTCTGGCCTTGCTGCTTGCTTGTCCTCCGTTGTAGGGGAAGTTTCGCCGTTTTGTAACGGCGAAATTTTCGGTGATACGCTTTCTCCATTACTTGCTTTTGATGCTGTCATGATTGGCGCGAAAGCCCTTTCCATGTATTGGTGCGTTTGACTTTCTGCCTGCTGGTTGTTTGGTTTCACCATGGTCATCTCCAGCAGCTCACCCTCGTCAGAGTCATTATAGTAGCTTGGCAGAGGTGAAGTTCCATCTGTGTAGGTGGATTGTTCTGAGGCTATTGGGGACAGCAGCGGGTCTTCAGCAATTGGGTTCACTTCAGCCTCTAAAATCACTTTGTTGTTTTTGGTTTTAACCATTGTCACTCTTTGTTTAAATTTTATTTTTATTATTTATTATTAATTAATAAATTTTTTTAATAGCAACACTTTATTTATTATTGATAGGAACATTTGCTTTTCAATTTTTTTAATTTTTAATAGCAAACTTTTATTTTTTTACATTTTTTTAATGATAATACTCGCTTTTTTTAATTTTTAATAACAACACTTAGCACATCAGCATTTACACTGATGGCCACTTTATTTGAATTCTTTTAATAACATTTTTAATCGCAACACTTGCTCGCCAGCTTTGACACTGGCGGGTACTTTATTCAACTTGTCTTATTACCTATTACAGGCAACTTATACAAAATTTAAATTACAACAATAAAAACAAAACGGCTTATTGTATAAAAACTAAAGAGCTAACATTTTCAGGCAATTAAATACTAAAAACATTTAACATGAAAGCTATCGAGTAACGAGTAAACGAGTAACATGGTGGGTCACCCTGTGTTTGGTGTTTACATTTACAATTGCTTACTGATAATACACACATTTATTTTATTATATTTTAACAGGTACAGTCTGATGAGCTGACGCCGCGGAGTCCTCTCTGTGGTTCCGTCGTCTGGATGATTGGGTGAGTCTTTTTCGCAGTGGCTGCTTTGTCGTCGGCAGCAGCATGGTCGTCAATTAATGGTATGTAGTTTTATTTTCTTGCAGGAACTTGGAGTCGCTCGCCGATGGACACCTCGCCCATCTGGACACTCAGGGGTCAGGCTCTACACTCGCCGATGGATCAGATGATTTTCAATATTTAATTTAAGTTAAAATGTGTGTGTTATTTCGCATATGCATGTTAATCTAAGTTTTTTTTTTAATGATAATACTCGCTCACCAGCTAAACGACTGGCGGGTACTTTATTTAATTCGTCTTATTACCATTCGGCAACTTATACAAAATTTAAATCACAACAATAACAAACGGCTTATTGTGTAAATACTATAACTCTAGCATCAGCAGTAGATTAAGAACATTTAGAACATTTAACATAAAAGCTATCGATATTACGATAGCTGCAAAGACGAGTAACATATGTTTACGTTTACAATTGCTTATAGCTAATTAACAAGTATAATAACATTTATTTAAATCTATTTTAACAGGTAATGTATCAGGAGCTGAGCGCCGGGGAGTCCTCTTTGTGGTTCCATGCTGGAGTGGCCGGGGTTTGTAGCGGCAGCATGATCGTCAATTCATTGTGTATATTTTCTTTTCTTTCCGGTATTTGGTGAGTCTCGCCGTTGGACATTTCGCCCAGCTGCACACTCATGCATCAGGTTCTGCCCTCACCAATGGATCAGCTAAGTCGATTTATTTATTTTTAGTTATAAATTGTGTGTGTGTTTGAGTGTTATGCGCATATGCAAGTTAATACACGTGCCGATGTACGTGTATTTATTGTCGTTTGTTTTGATTTGGTTTTGTGTGTTTTGCATGTATGCGTGTATTTATTTGAATTTAATTGTTTTTCGTATTGCTTGTTTTGCATGTATAACGTGAATTTAAATTGTTTATTATTTGTTTATTATTGCGTGTGTATTGTTATGCTTTGTATGTTGTTATTTTGTTGTAATATTATTATAATTGTTTTATTTTATATTACTGTCAAATTAAATTAAATTCATATTTTTCTTTCTTTTCAGGAATTCTTGTAGAGCTGCTTGCCATTGAACATCCACCCAATTGCGCGCACTGGAGTCAGGATCAGGTAAGTTGGAATAATTTTTTATTATTGTAATGTTAATTAGTTTTGTTTATTAATTTATATTTTAAATTTGTATTTATTTTTCTTCAGGTACTTGCAGTTATGTAGCCGTTTCTGCCATCAATCAGGGTGTCAGCATATATTCGTCACCAAGGAAGTCATTGAGTTCATTGGCTGTGTCATCTGCATCCGTCCACGAGTTATCATGGTCATCTTGAGGGGTGGCTTCATGGTTTTCTTGTGGCTGAGGAGCGTCTTTTTGTCAATTTTATTTTCTAGTCGCATGAACATGGCTATGTTCTTCTGTTGGTCCTTCTCATGTTGTGACTGCTTCTCGTGATCAGGCCGAGGTTTTTCAGTTGTGTTCGCAACCGAACAATGGGAGCTACTAATGATTGTGGAACACAAACACCAGCAAACCATATTTATTTCGTTATTACTATAAAGCACAGCAACCTTTGAAATAATTTTGAAATGCATAGGCAAAAAGGGGGAAGGCAAACCTGGACGAACAATGTCCAGTGTTGTGTTTGTGGGGTAAATTGTTTCTGGCATATATAGGCGCTTCAGACTGGACTTCTTGGGCTTCTTGAACTGCAGACGGACTTCTTGGATTTCACGGACTGTGGACGGACTTCTTGGACTAGGTGGACTGCGGGCGGACTTCAACGACTTCTTGGAGGCTACGGATTCACTTCCATAGTGGAAGGGACCAAGGATTGTGGTGGCACAGGATGGCTTCTGGAGAGGGACTCCACCATGGACATCAGCATCGTCAGAAGCGCATCCAACTTCCTTCCCATGTCAGCAACTAAGGTAGTTTGCTCACGCAGAATTTGCAAAAGTGTGACGTGTTCCGTGGCGCAACTCTGCTGACGTTGCTCCAGTTGTGGCTGCCCTTCTAAATGGGGCTGGGTAGAACAGGGCGGAAGATCCTGTTGCTGCTCCTCCCGAGCTTGGGACTGAGGGCTGCGGAGCTTAAGTTCCCACTGCTCAACGCAAAGCCGCTCCTGGAACTTCTCGAGATGCCTTTCAGCTGGCCTAGCAGTCCGGGCAGCAACGGCCTTCCCTTGTACAACTTGGCTGTACGTCTTCTTAGTTGCCTGTTTTGGGTGCGCTATGTTCTGCTGTGTCTTTCGCGGTTTACTAGTTTGTTGCTCCTTCCTGGTGTGTTCTTGTTCCTTGTTTAGTGGCTGTTGTTGCTGTAATTGGTACTGCTGTGCCTGTAGTTTCTGCTGTGGCTGCTGTTGCTTTAATTGGCACTGCTGTGACTGTAGTTTCTGCTGTGGATTCGCTGCTTCAATACGTGTAATGAGTAATTTGTTTCCTGCTGTCTTGTATGTGGAGCATCCCTTGTAACTGGCAACATGCTTGCCCTTACAGTTGGCGCACGTAGCCTCCGTGTCTTTTGGTTTTGTACAATCCATAGTTGCATGGCTACCAGCACACTTCAGACACACAAATGGTCTGCGGCAGTAATTTTTGCTGTGTCCAAATGCTTGGCAACGATGGCATTGGACAGGGTCATGGCTACGCAATCGTCGCTCAACAATAGCCTGTTGATACCCCAATCCAGTAAGTGAAAGTATATGATCATTCCGTCCATCAGGATGTGGCTCAAGCTCAACCTCAAAAATATTAAGAGGCTTGCCAGTTTTTTTTTTATAGGAACATTTGCTCGCCAGCTTTATGACTGGCGGGTACTTTATTTAGTTTGTCCTATTGCCAGTAGGCAACTCTTACAAACTTAAATCACAACAATAAATCTTATGCTATCGTATTTTAAATATTGGCGCAAACCTCTAACAGTTTTTTGTATATACTAGTTTAAATTAACAGCTTTGGTATTATGTTATATACTACAGTCTGGTCATTTTCAGGGACTGTGCGATCTGGTCACACCCGCATGTGCTTGCGTTTTTCATTTACATTTGCTTATTGACTATTATTTAACATTTTCTTTTTTTGTTTCTTTTCAGGTACTCTGTGTTTCTCTCGTTTTCAGGATGTGGTGCAGACGTTGACGCTGAGGAGTCCTCTGGGTGTCCATTTGCTGGTGTTGTCGATTTATGTTGCGTCTTTCATAGTCTGGGTAAGTTGTGTGCCACATCTGATTTTCCGCTGCAGCAGTATTTACTTTATTTTTCTTTTTGCAGTTTTGTTGAATATTCGCTCTAGAATCCTAGTAATGGATTTCTTTTTTGATTATTTGCAAGGACGTTTTGATGACCTGGACGCCGTTGCAGGCTCCGTGTAGCCGCGTGGTCAGGAGGACGTGTTTGGTGAGGGCGTCGTTTGGCCAGCCTGGACTCGTGCCGCCGTTCCGGGTTCATGCAGCGCTCTACTCGGCGCTTATGGATGTGGTGAGATCTATGTTGTCCTGTAAATATGTTTAAAGAGTGATTTATTATTTCTGTACTTCCCGTCAGGTTCGAGAGGATTGAGAGGCCAAGGATCATCGCTGCTGCCGTCTGCCGGTTTCTCGTTTTGGTGGGCCGTTTCAATTTCCGTGAGAGGATCATTCGTCGTGCCGTCCTCTGTCATCCTCAGAAGTTGAGTGCGCACCGTCGACAGGCCATGGTCCAACATTGCCTCATGGGCAGTTTGTGTCAATTGGAGCAGCTGGTGGTGCTTTGCTGGAGTCATAGGGCACAACACATTCATCCGTGGTTGGCTCTGGGCAGCACACTGCCCTACAGGAGGAGCCAGGCGCGGTGGCTGGTGGGGCAAGTCAGCTATTCGCTGTGGATCCTGGACTGTTACCGGTGGATGAGGCACATCGTCACCCTCGTAGTGGGGAACGATAATTCTTTGGACGGATAGCGGTTGTCCTAGGATGTGAGATATGACACTCTCTCTGGTGACCTTTCCTTTCCTATACTCCGTTCCCAGTTGGTTTATAGTCGCCTTGGCAACTGAAAGTTGTCTGCAGAGCCTTGCTTTATTTGTATATACAATGTATTTGGCAAATAGTACATAATAACAATTTTTGCTTAAGAACAATTTTTGCAATAGCATGAACCACTGTTCATTGTGGTGCATAACAGCTGCAGCTCAGCAACAGCTGTTTGTATATTTTAGTCTGGCAATGCTGTTGCAGCTGGCCATTATTTACAAATTAATTCTATTTGTAGCAGACAATAAGTGCATTTCGCATTTAAATGATAATAAAAAAAAATAAAATAAAATAAAATAATCTTCATCTATTTCAGATCTCTATTAGACAGACAGTTCAGGAGACCGAAACAGATTCGATGCCTTTTTTAATAGCAACACTTGCTCACCAGCTTTGACACTGGCGGGTACTTTATTCAATTCTTCTTATTACCTATTACAGGCAACTTACATAGAATTTAGATTACAACAATAAAAAAAACGGCTTATTGCATAAATATTATGGAGCTAACATTTTTAGACGATTAAATACTAAAAACATTTAACATAAGAGCTATCGGTTTGCGACAGCTGCAAAACGTGTAACATTGTAGTGATTAGTTTACATTAAAAATTGCTTGCAGCTAAATGACAAACATAATAATAACAATAAGGTTTATTTTATTCTATTTTGGCAGGTCTGAAGGTCTGGCGCCGAGGAGTCTTCTTCATGGCCATCATATGCTGGAGTGGCCGGGAACTTGTAGCTCCGTCTGGGTGATTGGGTGAGTAGCGGCTGTTTTTTCTTTTCCTGCAGGTAATTGGAGACATCGTCGCTGGACATTTCGCCCATCTGCATGGTCAGGTTCTGCACTCACCGATGTGTCCGATAAGTCTCGTTGTATAATTTTGGTTATAAAATATGTTTGTATTATATATATGCTTGTGTGTATACGGCAGATGTGCGTGCATTTATTTCCAGTTATTTTGTTTTTGGATTTGTTTGTTTTACATGTACGCGTGTATTTATTTGCTTTTAATTGGATTTCGTTTTGCTTGTTTTGTATGTATGCGTGTTTGCGTGTATTTATTTGCATTATATTGGTTTTAGTTTTGCTCATTTAGCTTATCTGTTTGTTTTGCTTGTCTTGCTCATATGATTGTTTTATTTAGGTAAGTTTTTTTTAGAGAGGCGTGCAAACGCACAATGAAGGCAGCTACGACTGAGGCAGTCGCTCGCCAGCCTGCTTTATTTATGTAAAATTGCACAGAGTTAGCAACATGTAAATATAAATAACATAACATAAAGGTGTAAATTGCAAGGCTGTGAACATGTGACAGTGTAAATTTGTGAAATGCAACTCTACAAGAAGTGTAACAGTGTTAACATAACATATGTGAGTATCATTGTTCAAACTAAAGGTAACAGTGAGAGCAGTGTAGTCATGGTCTGGTGAGAAAAAAAAATGCATAGCAAGAATTAACGTAGTGTACTTATTGGCTAAAATGGTGTGTGTACTAACTTATCAAAAATGAATAAAGTATACTTATTTTGTATGGCATGTTGTGTGAATAGAAAACAAATTAACATAGTATATCATGTGGACTAACAAAAATAGAGTGTATATATAACAAATTGTGTGTCATTCTTGAAGATGAAATACTGCAGGTAACATCAAGGATAGCTAGGGCAGAATGCACATCGATATGTTGCCGTTGAAGAAGCAGTTGGGTCCCAACTAGTCTCGTCAATTGCGTCATTGCAGAGAGATGTGCATACGCACAGAAAGGCAGCTACAATTGAGACAGTCAGCCGTCAGCTGCAGGTGGAATCCAAGATAGCTGAACAAGCTAGGCATTGCAACAGTCATTAGCAATACTAGTTGTTTTACTTGATGACGAGCACATGTTTGACGTGAGCTGCTGGTTGGAGACAAACAACTGCAATACATTGAGCAGTGTGTCCATCTTCTTGCCCATTTCGCTAACTAGTAGCATGTTTTGATGTAGTAGTTGCAAAATGGAAGTTCCTACTTGCGAATTCTGCCAAGGATCACTCTCCAAATTGCGTTGCTGGTTTAGCTGTAGTTCCTGCTTATCCTGTCGTTGTTGAGGTATAGCGCCGTGTTGCGATTGCTGCTCAATACGCAGTTTTTGCTGAAAGTCCTGCAGATGTTTGGCTGCCGGATTTCGTGTACGTTCCTTAGGTCGCCCCCCTTGAACAGCTTGGCTATAGGAACATCAGGGCAGAGAAGAGGTGACTTGTGTGCTTGCTGGTGCCGCACTTTGGCCTGCTGATTAGCAGTATCCAAGCACTGCACATGTTGGATGGTTTCGATGAAACTTTGCTTAGTTGTTGTTTAGGTGGCTGAGGGTCCAGCTGATTCCGCTTTCCCCCTTTCTGCCCAGCAAGCTGCAGACCCTGGGAATTGAATGGCTTGCTTTTCTGTGTTTGCTGCAGTTGCGCCTGGTGTTTGATACCCGCGCTTGTGGACTGCAATTCCAAATTGAAGGGACGAGTAGTTTGATTCTGAAGCTGCCCCTTTTGAAAGCCTTGGCGGATTTGATTTTTTGCATTGGCAAACCGCTTATTAAGGTTGGCTCGACCACCAGATAACTTGGCACGAGCATTCTTGAAAGCAGAGCAACCCTTATAGTTGGCTACACGGCTGCCACCACAATTGGCACATTTCGCTTCAGAATCTTTCAGTTTAGTGCAAGCTGTTGTTGCATGGCTGCCAGCGCATTTAAGACAAATAAATGGCTTGCGACAATAGTTTTTGCTATGCCCAAATTCCTGGCAGCGATGACATTGGACTGGGTCAAAGCTTTTTAATTGCTTTTCAACAACAATGTGCTGATTCCCAATTTCAGAAAGAGAGAGTATACGTTCATAATCGCCATCGATCCTTGGTTCCAGCTCAATTTCGAAGATATTCAAAGGTTGCCCAGTAAAGCGGTGTTTCATTACATTAATGAGGCGAGCCACAAAACCCAAATCAGCTAGCTTAGCTTTTAACCAGTCTACGAGTACAGAGGTAGAATGATGGAGGTGGCGCATAACAATACGAAATCCACGGTCATTTCGTAATTGATGGGTGTGCATGTGTATGTCATCCTCTTTAAGAATCCCCAGGATGGCATTATATGTGGCCATATCTTTGCACTGTACTCTGACCGCATCTCCCTGAGTACATTTGGTAATAAACTTACCCACTAATGGAGTATTATTAAGCCTATCCAGAAGTGGCTGAATCGATAACACATTTGGCAGGAAGAGAGTTGGTATTTTCTCACTCCGAGTTTGCTGCTTATGCTGCCGTTGGAATTGCTGCACTTGCTGTTGCTGCGTAAGTGCCTTATTCACTATATCAGTGGGCAAATTTTCATTGATACCAGTATTTTTTAATGATAATACTCGCTCACCAGCTAAACGACTGGCGGGTACTTTATTTAATTCGTCTTATTACCTTTCGGCAACTTCTACAGAATTCAAATTACAACAATAAAAGCTGCTTATTCTATAAATACTATATCTAACATTTTCAGCCGATTAAATACTAAAAACATTTAACATAAAGGCTATCGGTTTACGACAGCTGCAAAACGAGTAACATCGTAGTGGTTTTTTTACATTAAAAATTGCTTAAAGCTAAATGACAAACATAATAATAACATTTAATAATATTTATTTTATTCTATTTTAGCAGGTACTTCATGGTAGTATTTGTAGCTCCGTCTGGATGATTGGGTGAGAGTTTTCGCCCAGCTGCAGGGTCAGGTTCTGCACTCACCGATGTGTCAGATAAGCCTCGTTGTTTAATTTTGGTTATAAAATATGTTTGTATTATTCATATGCATTTGATTATACGGCAGGTGTGCGTGCATTTATTTCCAATTGTTTTGTTTTTGGATTTGTTTGTTTTGCATGTGCGCGTTTATTTGTTTGCATTTAATTGGTTTTCGTTTTGCTTGTTTTGTATGTATGCGTGTTTGCGTGTATTTATTTGCATTAATTGGTTTTAGTTCTGCTCATTTTGATTATCTGTTTGTTTTGCTTGTTTTGCTCATATGATTGTTTTGTTTGTTTTGGGTATTATTAGTATTTATTATTTTATTATAATTTAACTTTTATTGTTTCAGTTGTTGTTATTTCCGTTATTATATTATAAATGTTAGATTATTTTATATTACGTTTCGTAATAAATTCATAATTTTAATTATTTATTGTTTATATATTCTCCTTTTATTCTTTGTTCAGGATCAGAAACGCGTCATCGTTGGATCTCCATTGGTCAGGTAAGTTGTTTATATACAGTGTGCGTCAACTTATTTTCAACAGTGTCAAAGAAAAAACGTAATTGCCTGCCATAAAGTAATTATACATTATTTTTCAAAAATTCCAAAGACCGATGGTAGGTACATGTATTAACCACCAATATGAATGGATGACCCTCATAAACTGAGGTTTCCCCACCTGCTAGGTAGGATTATGTAAAAATGTAGCCTATTTTTTAGGTGACAGCTTATTTGGACAGTACATTGTGGACACCTGGGAGCCATAGAACCCGGATTTTTTACCTAAAGTTGAGTATTTTCGGAATAAATAGATCAATACTTCGTAGTCAGTTTAGTTATATCCTGCATCCCGAGTTCAATAAGCCCACAAGGACTATGGACAAACGGACTACCATTGAACAACGCAAACTCATCCTGGAACACCACAAGAACGGATATTCACATCGCCAAATAGCTTAAATGGTTAATCTGAGCAACTCAACCACGTATAACATCATTCGGCGCTTCGTCGACGCAAATCGGATTGAGGGCAAGGGCAGAATGGCACCAAATCCGATTTTCACCGAAGAGGAGGAGCGGAGGATCATCAGGAAAATAAGGGCAAATCTCAAGCTATCGACTCCAAAAATGACTCAACAGGTGCAGGATGAAATGGGGAAAAAGTGCTGTATGGAAACTGTGCGCATGGTCCTGCGCAAACATGACTTAAATGCCCGAGAACCACGGAAAAAGTCCTTTATAAGCGCACCAAATAAAGGGTCTAGGATGACGGTCGCCAAAACCCACTTGGACAAGGATCTGGAGTTCTGGAACACAGTCATATTTGAAGATGAGTCCAAATTCAACATTTTTGGCTCGGACGGACGGAATTATGTGGGGCTACAATCCAATACTGAGCTGAATCCGAAACACATATGGCAGGCAATTACGTTTTTTCTTTGACACTGTTGAAAATAAGCTGACGCTCACTGTATATTATTTACTATTGCATTTGTACTCAATGTCGTCAATTTATTGCAGGGATCATCATGGTGACATATGTTCAATGTATTCATCTACAAAGAGTTCATTGTCAGTATCATCCGCGTCAGTCCACGAGTCATCATGGCTATCTTTCGAGGTGGGTTGCTGGTGATCTTGTGCCTGTGGGGCGTCTTGGGCATGTGTAGCCTCTTGCGCAGGTGGAGCGTCAAGTGTATTTGGAGCGTCTTGGGCATATGGAGAGTTCCTGACAGCATTGCTATTTTTGGTTTGAATTGCAATGAACTGCAGGAACACATTTAGTAATTGGTCAATTTTCTTTTCCAGGCGCATAAACAAGGCCGTCATTTGTTAGGCTGCTGCTGGAGGGGCTGTTGATCTTCACAAGATGCGTCTTTTTGTTTTAGCTGCTTCTTAGCTGGGAGCGCTGATATGACAGGTGAGTTCTCCTTTTTGAGTTTGTCTTACGCGTTGAGTCCTGGTTTTGTTGTTGTTGCAGGTTGTGTTGAACCGAGGCCAGATGTTTTTCGGCCAGGTTTCTTACACTTGCATCATTCTGACCACCACGCACAACGTCACTGAATGTAACTCTATTTTTAATTTCAGATGTTGCTTGTGGCTGCGTTTCAGCAGTTTGCTGAGATGCCATTGTCCGTGCTGGCTGCGGTGTATGGTGGGAAATGGTTACTATTTTTCGCCGGATGTTGCGACGATTATGGACTTCATCGTGCTCGTCTGCAACGACCCGATTCGCCTCAAGCGTGGCACACGCTTCTTTATAGGCTGGGCAACCCTTATAGCAGCTTACGTGTGCATTCGAACAGTTAGCACACTTCGGGTCTTCCTGCCTAGGCTTTGGGCATGCCGTCGATGAGTGATTGCCTGCACATTTCATGCAGACAAACATACGACTGCAATAGTTCTTCGTATGCCCAAAAGCCTGACATCGGTGGCACTGTACTGGGTCTCTTGAAATTGCCTGTCTCTCAACACTGACGGATTGAATGCCCAATTGTTTCAAGGCAAGTATTTGTTTGTGGCTACAATCTTCTCTAGAAGCAATTTCCACTTCAAAAATGTTTAATTGTCTTCCAGAGAATCTGTTTTGGATGGCTTTTGAAAACCTTACTATAAAGCGCAACTCACTCAGGTGATCAGTTAGCCATTCACTTGGCGTGGTGTGGTGGAGTCCGCGGATTACTACCCTGAATCCTTTGTCGCTGCGCATTTGGTGTGTGCGCCTGTATGCCATCTTCATCCAGGGCCGTCTTTATTGCAGCAAAGGTTTTTAGATCTTCGCATTGGATGCGGAGGCCATTGCTTCCTGTCGCCTTAGTCACGTAGTTGCCTGCGCCTGGCAATCTGGAAAGTCTTTCCAGGAGAGGCACTACTGACACGACAGATGGCACGAAAATATATGGCATTTTTTTTGAGTGCCTACCTTCGTACAAGAGCTGTTGTATCCTTTGTTGGTTTGTCTGCTGCTGTGAGCGCTCATCATCATGATGTTTATGTTGGTGTTGAGGTTGCTGCAGTGGCTGCTGTACCAAGTCATGATGCTTATGTTTGTCCATTTTTTTCCAGCGTTCTTACGTGCTTCCTGATGCAGCCTGATGGCAAGGTCACTTTTGTAAATTGGCGTTGTCACAGGCTGTTCAGTTGTGTTCGCAACCGAACATTGGGAGGTACTGATAATTGTGAAACACAATCACCAGCAAACCATATTTATTTCGTCATTACTATAAAGCACAGCAACCTTTGAAATAATTTTGACATGCATAGGCAAAAGGGGGAAGGCAACTCTGGACGAACAGTGTCCAGTGTTGTGTTGGTGGGGGTAAATTTTTTCTGGCATATATAGGCGCTTCAGACTGGACTTCTTGGGCATCTTGAACTGCAGACGGACTTTGGACGGACTTCTTGGACTAGGTGGGCTGCGGGCGGACTTCTTGGCCTTCGTGAACTGCAACGACTTCTTGGAGGCTACGGTATCACTTCCATAGTGGAAGGGACAAAGGATTGTGGTTGCACAGGATGGCTTCTGGAGAGGGACTCCACCATGGACATCAGCATGCTGCTCCTCCCGAGCTTGGGACTGAGGCCTGCGGAGCTTAAGTTCCCGCTGCTCAACGCGAAGCCGCTCCTGGAACTTCTCGAGATGCCTTTCAGCTGGCCTAGCAGTCCGGGCAGCAACGGCCTTCCCTTCTACAACTTGGCTGTACGTCTTCCTAGTTACCTGTTTTGGGTGCGTAATGTTCTGCTGAGTCATACGCGGTTTACTGGGCTGTTGCTCCTTTCTGGGTGATCTTGAATTATGTTTAGTGGCTGTTGTTGCTTTAATTGGCACTGCTGTGCCTGTAGTTTCTGCTGTGGTTTCGCTGTTTCAATCGTGTAATAAGTAGTTTGTTTCTTGCTGTCTTGTATGTGCTGACACCCCAATCTAGTCAGTGTAAGTATATGGTCATTCCGTCCATCTGGATGTGGCTCAAGCTTAACCTCAAAAATATTGAGAGGCTGGCCAGTAAAACGGTTCTTCACCGCATTGACAAAGCTAACCACAAACCCCATGTCAGTTAACTTCATCTTAATCCACTCCTGTGAAGTGGAGTGGTGTAAGTTTTTAATTACAACACTATAGCCCCTCATTGTCCGCAGCTGGTGAGTGTGCATTTGTGTGTCATCATTGTTCAATGCCTGTAAGACTGCAATATAGGTGTCCAAGTCTTTGCACAAAACCCTCACACCACCTCCGTTAAAAGATTTGGTAGAGAAGCTGCCAGCACGCACTACTTTGCCCTTACAGTTGGCGCACGTAGCCTCCGTGTCTTTTGGTTTTGTACAATCCGTAATTGCATGGCGACCAGCACACTTCAGACACACAAATGGTCTGCGGCAGTAATTCTTGCTGTGTCCAAATGCTTGGCAACGATGGCATTGGACAGGGTCATGGCTTCGCATTTGCCGCTCGACAGAACCGTGCTGACACCCCAATCTAGTCAGTGTAAGTATATGGTCATTCCGTCCATCTGGATGTGGCTCAAGCTTAACCTCAAAAATATTGAGAGGCTGGCCAGTAAAACGGTTCTTCACCGCATTGACAAAGCGAACCACAAGCCCCATGTCAGTTAACTTCATCTTAATCCACTCCTGTGAAGTGGAGTGGTGTAAGTTTTTAATTACAACACTATAGCCCCTCATTGTCCGCAGCTGGTGAGTGTGCATGTGTGTGTCATCATTGTTCAATGCCTGTAAGACTGCAATATAGGTGTCCAAGTCTTTGCACAAAACCCTCACACCACCTCCGTTAAAAGATTTGGTAGAGAAGCTGCCAGCACGCACTACTTTGCCGAGATTATCTAGCAGAGGCTGAATTGCATCAACGTTTGGCAGAAAGATCTGAGGAATCTTCTGCGGCGACTTCAACGGCTCCTCAGCGACATTGACTTCAACATCACTGCAAATTCCGGCGTCCATATGCTCCTCAGACAGTCTGACTCGCGAAATTGCAGGGTTGGCTGATGTTTCCATATCGGTTGACTTGGGTAGAGTAGAAACTCCCTCAGGTGACGGCATACTATCACAAAGTGTAGCAATAGCACTCTTGGCCTTGAAGAAATCTGGAATTTGCTCAACAGATTTATCTTTGATTGAGGTATTCCTCTTGCAGCGCTTATTTTTAGTCACAGTTGTGAAACCGTCCAAGTCCTCAGAGGAGTTGGTAACATGTCTGATGACAAATTTGGAATTGGTAACTCCAAACATTATCAAATGTTTGGCTGTTTTGGCCACAGCAACCACTGTGTATAGATGCACTGGCGCAAATGACAGGGAATTTGCACACTGGCCAGTGCAAACCCGCTTCTTTTGGGGAAGTGCCCACTCAATCTTCCGCTTCTCTGGACCGCCTTTCCATAATCCATGGGATAGTGAGGGAATAGCACAAAGTGGACGCTGAGCAGGTCGCCGCATCTATGCAGGCATACACGCTTTGAAGGTGTAAGTGGAGAGCTACACCCACGCTTCTCGAAGGCGGCTTGAAAAGGCTGCATCTGCAGATGATGCTGGTTTTGGGCTGACACTGCCAGCTGATCTAGGCAAGATGTGGACTCCAAAGGTCTACACTGCAATTGCACGGGTGGCACAATAATCACTTCCTCAAACTTCCGCTGCTCAAGAAGGTGGTCATCATCTACAAGCTACTCAAGTTCATGTTGGACAGCCTCAAGATTCTCTGCTAACTCTAGCTCAGCATCACTGGGGAAAGCCTGTTGCTGACACTGCGCGTTAACAGCGTCCGAAGCAAATTGCTGCCCAAGTTGGGGCAACATCAAAACTTCCTCCGCATGGACTCGCTGGCATGCTGGTTAGCAACTATCAACAGACAGAGGGGACGACAGAATTGAATCCAAGTGCTGGTGCGTTTGTATGGATACGGGCTGGCGCAACTGGTGCTCGTCAGGCACCTCAATCACCTCACACTCAGTTATCTCCGAGGGCATAACCAATTCCCGAATATGAGCTGGCTGATCCCGGATCATCCGCTCTCGTGTAATGCGACCATGCCTAAAGTCACGGCGTAGCGAGTTAATCTTCGTGCCATCAAATCGACGAAGTGGTTCCACAATGCACTGGGGTTGCCGAATTTCTTGAGCATCATCACGCTCACAAGAGGAGGTGGGGCGCAGGGGTGGCAGAATTATTTCCTGAACTTGCACAGGCTGACGCGAAATAATCACCTCCACTTTCTCACGGCCGATGAGTCCATCTCTATAGTTGCGGCGAAGGTATTTGATGGTGGCTTCACTCAATCTCCCAGTAGATTTCATGGCCACCTGACGTAGGCGATCCAATTCCCTGGCCTCGCATAAAGCAATCCGCTGCCTTTCCTCAATTTGTATGAGTGTCGGCAATACTTCCTCAAGTGAAGGTCTTACCCGAAACTGACGCTGAAGCGGCACATATCAGTGTTCGACACCAACGCTCCCCAAATTGGAAGCGCATACTGCCAGACTGGGGCCGTTAACTTATATACCATCATTTTGCAGCTCTTATGCAGCAAGCTACTTCCCCCAAGCAGCCAGTCAAGCTTCTTGCTAAGGGCTTTCAGTCTGATGCAGAGTTGAGTAACATGACTGTGTAGAATCAGCTTCCTTTTTTTAGAGAGGCGTGCAAACGCACAATGAAGGCAGCAACGACTGAGGCAGTCGGTCGCCGGCCTGCTTTATTTATGTAAAATTGCACAGAGTTAGCAACATGTAAATATAGATAACATAACATAAAGGTGTAAATTGCAACGCTGTGAACATGTAACAGTGTGAATTTGTGAAATGCAACTCTACAAGAAGTGTAACAGTGTTAACACAACATGTGAGAGTACCAGTGTTCAAACTAAACGTAACAGAGTGAGCAGTGTAATCATAGTGTGGTGAGTAAAAAATGCATAGCAAAAATTAACGTAGTATACTTAATGGCTAAAAATGGTGTGTGTACTAACTTATCAAAAATAAATAAAGTATACTTATTTTGTATGGCATGTTGTGTGAATAGAAAACAAATTAAATTAATTAAATTATATAACAAATTGTGTGTCATTCTTAGAGATGAATTACTGCAGGTAACATCAAGGATAGCTAGGGCCCAGTGTACATCGATATGTTGCCGTTGAAGAAGCAGTTGGGTCCAAACTAGACTCGTTTTTCTTTCTCTGTGGCCATGGTAGACACACGAATGAAATCATCGCTAACTCGTGCTTTTTATCGCACGAGTAGCGAGATTAATTTTATTTTTTTAGTACAACTTATATACTATTTTAAAAATTAATTGGAGCCTAATTAATGGCAAGAATTAACAAAACTTATACTAAGTTATAATAGAGCTTATTGTTAAGATGTGTTTATATTTTACGCAGCTTAATGCTGCTTGTAAAATAAAAACATATTGAAATAAATTTTAATAAATCTTAATACTTATATGCTACTGATATAAGAAGTTATTTAATTAACAATGGGACGACACCCATTTTAAGTGACTAACTATCATCTGTTAGGTCGATGATGTCCATGATTCGTTCGATGAAATGAGCGTCCTCAGGAGTCGGAAGAAGTAGCAGGGGTCGAGAGCTGAGCACTCCGGCGTTGTTTTTTTAATATATTACTCGCACACCAGCTAAACTACTGGCGGGTACTTTATTTAATTTGTCTCTTACCAGTAGGCAACATATACAGACTTAAATTACAACAATAAAACTTATGCTATTGTATTTAAAAATATTGGCGCAAACTATATCAGTTTTTTTTTTTTTTTGGTATATACTAAATTAGTATCAACTTTTTGCAGTCTGGCAACTCCAATAACAACTTGTGGCTTGCCATTGTCAGGGACGTGCGATCTGGTCACACTCGCTTATGTTTACATTTTACATTTATTGGTACTTAATTAACATTGCTTCTTGCTTCGTTTCAGGCACTCTCCGACGTTGATTCTTTCCTTTCAGGATCCGATGATGACATCTAGGAAACATCTGGATGGCCATTTGCCGGAGTAGTCACTCCATGATGCGCCGCTCGTATTCTGCTTCGCCCAACCACGTACATCGGAGACAGGCTTTGTCAGCGCCAATAAGACAAAGAGTAGGTACTATGTTGTTTATGTAACTGTGTGTGTTCATGTTTTTCACTATTGTTTTGTGTGCTTTTAAATGGGTTGTGTTGTTATTTATATAGTGTTGTTTTGTTTTATTTTTTGTTTCTGATATACGCATGTATACATTATTACATGTATACACCTTTATGTGTGTGTGTGTAGTTATTTACATTAGTTGGGTTTTGGTTATGTTTGTTTTGTGCGTCTTCGTGTATTTGTTATAATTTATTAGGTATTTACTTTGTTATTGTTTATATTTTTATGTTTTGAATTAACTTCCAAATTGTCTTTCTTGTCAGGTATATTGGAGAGTTGCTCGCCGCTTGACTCCCAGCGTCGCAGTGGCCTTCCGATGTCCCAGGCACCGCTGCAGGCTCCATGCAGCCGCGCGATACGGGGGACGCACTTGGTGAGGGCGTCGCTTGGTTAACCCAGACTCACGTCGCCGATCCGGGCTCCTGCAGCGCTCAGCTCGTTGCTTATGAATGTGGTGAGGTGATCTCTGTTGCCCTGGGAATATGTTTATAGAGTGGTTTATTAATTCTATACTTCCCGTCAGGTTCATCAGGATTGAGAAGCCAAGAATCATCGATGCTGTCGACTGCCAGTTTCTGATTTTTGTGGTCCGCCTCCCGTTTAAGCAGTTGAGGGAGCACGCGTCTTCACCCTCCGCCAGAGGATCATCCGTTGTGCCGTCCTCTGTCAATCTCAGTAGTTGGGTGCGCACCGTCGAGAGACCTTGATCTAGCATTGCCTCCTGTTCAATTTGTGTCGATGGAGGCAGCTGAGTGTGCTTTGCAGGAGTCGTCGGACGGTGGCGTCACGCATCATTCCGAGGTTGGCGCTGGGCAGCACGCACTCCAGGAGAAGTTTTGTATCCAATTTGCAGAGCGCTTGTCGTTTGCCAATTTCTGTTGCCCAGCAAGCGACACCTGTTTAAGCAGCTGTTGAGCTCTTCTTGGGCAGGGTGTGTTGCCGGAATTGTTTGACGATGCAGGGCTTCTTGCGGCTGAGGCCTACCTTGAGGCGGACCCTCCGGTGTACTCAGCGGGTTCGACGTTTGAGCAGCTGTTTGTGATTGAGCGGCAGAGGCTGTTGCCTGTATCAGCTGTTTTGAGAGAGCAGCTCCCTCCACTGGTATCGGTCGGTCTCCTTCATAGTCCGGGACTATTATACGCTGAATGGCAAGCGGCTGGCCCAAGATATTGCCTATAACTTCCTTACGGGTGAGTTTGCCATGCCTCTTATTGCCGTTTATAATAATTTATACTCCCTTCCCCGAAGCGTTTGCCTTATCTGCCTTTGCCTGGCTTCTGCTTCAGCGTCTCGTCTTCTTTGCTCTTCTTGCCTTTTCTCCTCTTCAATGCGCAGGAGAGATGGCAGCGTGAGTTGTTGTTGTTGAGAGCTCAGAGTCTGCTGGTTCCTGATCTGAGGTTGTAACGGGCAAAAGTAGTGCTATTTCGTGGTCTCATATGGCTGCAGTAGCAACTTCTTGGCCTCTGGATTCACGTGTCGGGACAGGGAGCCAGCAAATCGTCCGCTTGTTGCCTGGAACGTTTCTTCGACTGTGGCCAAACTGTAAGTATTCCTTAACGTTGAGTTCCTTGTCATCCATGTAGCCTTTAGTGATCTTCTCATGATTTTATTTTGCATGCATTGGATCCGTTTGATTTGTGAATCTGAGACGAGCGATCCCCACACTGGGAGTGCGTATTGCCATAGGGGCATAATGAGTTGCTTAATTAGCAGCGCTTTACACTCGTTCTTCAGTCGGCTTTTTGGACCAATGAGCCATTCCAGCTTGACTGCCCTTGCTCTAAGTCTGATACATAACTTCGTGACATGCGATTTCAGTGTTAGCTTCCTGTCAAGTGTTACACCCAGGTAAGTGTGAGTAGTCCCACATGTAATTCTTTGGCCGCATATTGAAGGGGCGCTTCTCTATCTTCCAGCTTTAGATGTCTCAACGTGTAGATGACGTGCCCGGTCTTCTTCGCATTGATGGTGATGCACCACTTCTTGGCCGATTGTTCTAAATGGCGAATGTATTTTTGGTTTTCACTTATGGCTTCACTCGGATAGGAGGAAGCACACATGATCACTGTATCGTCAACGTACGTTGACAGCATCATCTGTTTCTCTTGTGGCTGCATGTGCTCCCTATTCTGCGTGAGGAGTGGCAGGGGCATGTCCGATGCATATATGGTGTATAAAATTGGCCCCAAAACGCTGCCTTGCGGCACACCTGCTCGTATTTTACAATGTCTGGACTTTATGCCATCGTTGCATATGACAAGGAAACTTCGCTCGTGGAGATAGGTTTCGAGTATGTTGAAGAGATTTATTGGCAATATTTTAATTAATTTGCAGAGTAGCCCGCTGTGCCATACCCTGTCAAATGCTTCCGCGATATCGATATAGACTGCTAAACAGAATTGCCGCTCCTCGTACGCGCGTAGAATGAACTGGGAGACTCGCGCCAGCTGTTGCTCTGTGCCGTGTTCGCGTTTAAAACCAAACTGGTAGTTTTGAATAGCCTTGGCAAAGTCCTCCACTTCAAACAGACGAGAGATGAGAAGTTGTTCAAAGATCTTCGAAAAACCGGAGAGGAGACTGATTGGGCGATGGGCAGTGGCATCAGCAAAGTTTTTACCGGGTTAGTATCATGCAGATACAGGCATGCTTCCATTTGGAGGGGAAGTAGCCCAGGCGCAACATTGAGTTGAATATCAGCAACAGGTATAGTATTGCTTTTTGTGGCAGGAGCTTTATAATTGTATTATCTATTCTGTCCTCCCCAGGTGATTTGGATGGCTCTAGGGCATTTATTGCCAATTTCAATTCGATGAATTTCACAGGTCTTATCTGGTAAGGCTGCTCTCGGGCCCTTGATTGCTTTTCACGCCTGATATCTTCGAGTTCTGCAATTATTTGGTCGCGCTGCTCGTCAGTGTTTGTAAGCTGTGGACTGAATCTTTCTTCAAGGTGTGCGACGAAAACTGCTGCTTTTTCTTGAGTGGATTTCGTAAAAGCGACGTTGCATTGCGTCCCTCTTGAGTAGGCATTGAGTTGGCTTTGAGTTGGCTTGAGGTAAGGGTGTTTGCTGAGTCGCATCATCGGCAGCTTTTGCAAATTTTGCGCATCAGGATGTCAATTGCATCTTCAATGTCCAATCCACTTCGGATCTCCGTATTTAGTAAAATACTTTGTTCCAGCGACTCCTGAAAGCGCGCTGTGTTGGCTCTTGATGGCAGAAGTCTAGAATTTTTAAAAGACGCACAGTAGTTTTGGTTACCTCCGGCAAGGATGTTGACTGTCAGGGGTAAGTGATCGGAGTCCAGCTCCGTCGTCGAGTAGATTTTTAATCTGTTGCTATATATTGGTGCTATAATAACCATTCTTTTTTCGTTTCCATTTATAGGTAACAAGGCTATGGGAGCGCTTTGTACATGTTCCTCGTTAATGGCCTGGAGAGCAGTAGGAGCAGGCGAGAGTAGACGGAGCAGGTGACTGCGTAGTGGAGTTTAGTGGAGCCGAAACCCGACCCTGATTGCAGTTGCGGCGAATTCGCCCTGTTTCGCCCTCTCTCTTTCGTGCGCAGGTTGTCAGCCATATGAGCGTGTCTGACACACATGTCCGTTAGGACGTGTGCCGTTATAGTGTGAGGCGAGTGCAATATCGCCATCCATACTCGCACTAACGGCAGACATGGGCTGGCGCCAGCAAAAGGGTAGTGGAAAATTACCAAAGATCACGCCACCAAGGCGATCACGTAATCTTTGGTACAGTCGCGACAAAAGGCTGCGACGCAGGCCTATAAAAAGGGCGTCGCAGCACACAACAGCAAGTCAGTCAGAATTAAAAGTGATAATAAGCGGAAACTCTGCCCAAAACAAATACAGAAGTGTGAAACCCGTTGTACAAACGCAAGAACAACGTGGAGAAGCGCGATCGTGTGTGTCAAACAGGACGACACACAAGCAAGGAGGATCAACACCACGCCGAAGGATCAACACCACGCCGAAGGAGAACGCAGGACATTGGAGTCCTGAAATCGGGGAGTGGTGGAATCCTTGCCACGCTTGAGCGTAGTGACAGGCAAATCCGTGCCAACTAGGTGAAAGTGAGTAGAAACCTGTGTTCAGACATCGCGTGTGCGAGTGAATCCTGGTGGATAACCAGAGCCGTACGGTGTCGCTGTCGGGCAGGCAGAACCACGAATTTACTTAGCTGGTGCGCGAAGCTCCTGAAGCAAACTCATGCGAACAGGTCCACTGTTCGAAGCTGACCAAGGGCTTCATTGGACCGCCGTTACCCCGCAGTGCATAAATAAATCTGTGCAAGCAAAGAAACATAATAAAGAAACCATTGTTAAATATATAATAAAACCACGTGTTATCAATTATCGCAAACGCAACCAAATATAAATTTGTTGCACGGACCCACAGCTCGACTGAGTTTTAGCCCTGCAGAAACAAAACGGTCCGTTACAGAGTCTACTGGGAAGAGCCGACGGACGACGGGCACGACGACGACGCCGACTCTGACTCCGGCCAAACTATCACGGCGCCGGAGCCACCAAACCCGGACGACGAAAAGACGATGCCCTTCGAGCCCGGGGGCGGACCGACGAGTTCATCATCATCTCGTCGGACGAGGAGGACGAGTGTCCACGCCCCGCGAAGCCGCAGCTACAACGAACCCGAGAGTACAAGCGTACTTTTGACGCCGGGCAGTGGACGCACACCGTCACCGTGGTGTACAGGCGGCAGGAAGACGTGCGAGTGCCACCCGAATGGCAGTTGGAAGAGGAGGCACCCACGATACGCCCGGTGCAACAACCGGTGCCACGGCCGGGCACTAGGCGGCAAGACACACCACCACCACCACCACAACCACCGAAATCCTATCGGTAGCCGGAGGGCCGTACGCTTGCAGCTGTCGCACAGGTGGGAGCCTTAAATTCGCTTAGCTAGTGAGCGGAGTGCCTGGAGCCAACTCATATGAACAAGATATCTCGTCGATAACGACCAGGGACTTCAGTGGACGGCTGTTAAACGTCGAGAATACCGGCGAGGGACACCAAGTCTACTAAAATATATAAAGCGCTGGGTCAATTGTGCGTTTCGCACACGTACACCTTTATTTAAATGTGACCCACAGTCGGAGAAAACATTAAATTTTATCTCATGTAATCGTGGACATCCAAATTCTTCAATGTTCATTACACACGTTCTTAGATACTTTTCAAGAAACTTGTTGGAGGCAGCAGCAGCCAACCCAACGTTGAATAAAGACCATAACGTAATTTGTAACGTCATATGCTCATCTCTAACTTTTGTCTGTGACTTGCACATGCAAGTTTATCTAACTCTCACTTTCGTTTTGACACGTGTCGGTCACGGTTATGCATTGGCATAGCGCGCATCAATTGTAAAAGATAAGCTAATAAATAAAGTTTATAATATAAAATACAAACGCATACGCTAAGTTTAAAAAACTAAAACAATAAAAACACATGAAAGAAAGAAATGTAAAACTATCGTGTTTTACATTCATGAAAATAAATCGCAACTCTCTGAACCCCAGTTCGATCATAGGTGGGCACAAAAAAGTGCCGTCCATAAAACACTTGGTGACCCCGACGTGATTTTTTTATTTTAATTTCTTTCATGGTGTTGTGTCGTTGTTAAAGTGCAAGTGAAAGGTTATAAACTATTGTGTTAATAATCATTCTAGGCGTCTTCTGCATAATTCGATGCAAAGACTACGCGCTCGCACACAAACACACATTCGCACATTTTCGCTCTCGTTTTAATTACGCGCGTTTACTCTTTTTCGTCTCGCTTTGCCGAAACTTTCGTTAACGCAGCGGTCAGTCAGCGGTCAACCTGTACTTGCCGTTAATCCCGTCTGCATTTCGTTTGTCCGTTATTTTGCGAACAACATACACTCAAACCTACGTTCATATTCGACAGTGCCAATCGCGTGAGTCAGTCGTGACTAGCAATTGAAATGGCTGAGAACGAATCAAATTCAAAAGCGGCTCCTCACTCTGACTTTGACTTTTACAAGGCAAAAGCAGAATCAGTATCTCGGCAACTCAATGCATTAAATGCGTTTTTTTCTGCTGATCAGATGATGCATTTCGATGAAGCTGAGTTGCAGGCCAGACTGGATTTAATCAGCGAAATGCGCTCCAGCTTTGATGCTGCACAATCCAAACTTGAGAAGCTTAATGCTGACGGAGCTGTGACCAAGTCAGCTGCGAGGTGACATCCAAGCTTACTCGTGAACTCATCAATCTGCGTAAGGTCTCGATTCTCCATTCTACAGCAATTCGGAGCAACCCGAACGAGCAAAATGTCAGCTCAAGAGGCGCAGTGCGTCTCTATAGATTACCGCAATTTGAACTTCCACGTTTCGGCGGAGCATACACTCGACTGGCCAAAATGAGGAATTAACTAAAGTTGAGAAGTTTCAGCATCTTCTGATCATGCCTGGCAGGACCAGCGTTGGAAGCGATTCGCGCTTTCGAACCAACGGAAGATAATTACGACAAAGATATAGAATTGTTAATAAATCGTTTTGACAATAAATTGTTGCATTTTCAGGCACACGTACGTTCCATATTCAGGCTCTCAGGTGTGGAAAAGGGCTCGGCGATCAGTCTGCGTCAATTGAGTGACAGTATTAATTCAAATCTGCGCGCGGTCGTAGTGGCATCTGCTGACGACATTGCAGATGGGTTGCTGATTCACCTGATCACATCCAAATTGGATCAAGCCACGCAGGAGAAGTGGGAGGAAACATTTCCCCTGAAAGGGCTGCCAAAATGGACCGACATGTCTACATTCTTGGAAAGGAGATGCCGCATGATGGAAAATTTAGAATTTGCCATGGTAATGCACACACCTGGCAAGCAGGTGGGAAAATCGTATGTACAAAACCGCAATACACTAATCGTTAACACCACTCAATTTTGTGTCTTATGCGAATCTGCTGATCATCATCTGTTAAAATGCACACGATTCACAAATTTAACTCCCACTATTCGCTATAAAGAAGCTAAAAGGCTGCACCTCTGCCTTAACTGCCTTCGCAAAGGGCATAGTCTACAGCAATGCAAATCTGGTCACTGCAAACATTGCCAACAGAAGCATTGCTGCATATGGACACAAGTTCTTCTGCATCTCAGCTGCCTGACACAACGCGTTCTCAAGGTGCATCCCTTGTTTCCGTATCCACATCGCCTCCTAGAGCGCTGAAACAAAATGAGATCGATTACGTGCTGCTCGCAACGGCTATTATACTTGTCAGAAATCGATCTGGCGCCTTCGTACCATGTAGAGCTCTGCTAGATTCAGCATCGCAGCTCAACTTTGTCACCACTCGTCTCATTAACCAGCTTCAGTTGGAAGTACGCCAATCGAATATGTTAGTATCAGGCATAGGCGAATCCTCTCTCTCGCTTAATAAAGCAGCTGACATTGTTGCGCAATCAGCTACTGGCTCATATCAAGGATCATTTTCTGCAGTCGTAACGCAAAAGATAACTGATTATCAGCCTCACTTTGATATAAATACCACCGGATGGACCCTACCAAGCAACTGCCACCCGCTGACCCGCTCTTTACAAAGGTCAAAGGATCGATATGCTAATTGGCGCTGGCATATTTTTCGACTTGCTTTGTGTTGGGCAAGCTCGTCTTGCAAATCATTTACCCACGCTTCAGAAGACCAAATTAGGCTGGATAGTTTCTGGAGGCTGTGCTATTCCCAAACACTCATCTCTAGCTGCAGCGAACAAGCATTCGGAATCGGAACCGTTGTTCGATTTAGTCAAACAGTTCTGGGAAATCGACAATTATTGTTTGCAGGACCATCCATACATCCAAAAATATCCACCACACTACTTCGATTTCGATTTTATAAGGTTGCCTTTGGCGGTGACATCTGCAAAATGTACCGTTGTGTTCGCGTGACTCATCCAGACTCATCCTTCAATGCATCCTATGGCGCGACAAGGCGAGCGATGAAGTCCAGGTGTACACCTTAAACACCGTTACATACGGAACAAAGCCTGCGGCATTTTTAGCTATTCGAGCTATGCAACAGCTTTCTTACGACGAAGAAAACTCGCTACCACTTGCGTCAAAAATCATTCGAAGGGATTTCTACGTAGACGATCGAATTACTGGAGGCGACACTATTGAAGAAGTTGTTGAAATTCGTCAGCAGGGCAAGGAGCTGCTTCAAAGAGGGAACGTTCAAATGAAGAAACTGCTCTGGATGGCGAGCTGGAAGCGGACTGCGAAAAAATGGTGAAGTTCGACAATGGAACCGATGTCAAGAAGGCCCTGGGTTTGGCTTGGGATACTAACTCTGATTATCTTCTATTATCGTCGTCTACTCTGACAACATTGTAACAGCGTACAATACTAGCCACAATCGCCAAATTCTACGACCCCTCGGGTTAATATCTCCTATATTCACGAAGCTAAAGATATTCTTGTATCTGTGACACTGTGGAAGGACAAACTCAATTGGGACGAATCCCTTCCTCAGTCTCTACACTCTGCCTGGATCGAGCACATCGCCCAAATAGCCGTAGCTGGTACGCTCAAATTCCCTCGCTTTGTGCTACAGCCGCACTCATCATGGGAAATACATGCGTTCTGTGATGCAAGCCTAGCCACATACGGCACTTGTGTTCACGTGCGATCAGAAGCGCAGGGTGCCTACTCCTCTCATCTTTTATGCTCCAAATCAAGAGTTTCACCACTAAAAACGCTTACAATTCCTAAGCTGGAACTAGCCGCTGCACATCTACTATCAGAGCTCGTCTCTAACATCGCTAAATGCGCACCGCACCCTTGTCGGTTCTATTGTTGGTCTGACTCGACTATTGCACTCTCTTGGATTCGACAAGCTCCATCTGAATTTAATATTTTTGTATCCAACAGGATATCTCAGATTGAGGAGCGCACCAAGGGGATGATTTGGAACCATGTTCCTACCCATTTGAACCCAGCTGACATATTATCACCTGGCTGCGGAGCACTCGAACTTTTGGAATCGAGTCTTTGGCGTGAAGGACCTGCTTTTCTACGCTCATCTACTGATGATTGGCCGCCAGACATTCCTACCCGCTCAGATCTGCCCGAACGTCGTCGTCATGCCTTAATTTTAACAGACAAGCTTGACACGTTCAGATGCGTACCATAACTCTTTCAAGATGCAACCAGCTTTTGGATACATATAAGATTCTCTCAGCTCAATACGAAGGGATCAAGATCGTTCCAAAGGCCCAATTTACAGTCGACGACATAAAGGCCGTTGCACATCTTCTACTTAGAGGAATACAAATGGATCACTTCGCCGAAGAACACAAGGACTTTACCACAAAGAGACGGTCGTATCATCGAAATCAAAGCTCATATCGTTAAATCCGATTATGGACAGCCCGGATTAATTCGCGTTGGCGAACGTCTTCAGAATTCGTTTTTGGATTACGAGGCAAAGCACCCAATAATTCTGCCAGCTCAGCACCCAGTCACCATCGAAATAATCGATCATTTTCACCGCCAATTCTTACACAGCGGACCACAAAGTTTGCTGGCCGCACTGGGACAGCGATTTTGGCCCTTTGGTGGGCGAAAAACCGTGTCAGCAGTCATCAACAAATGCATTCGCACATCATGGCACCGTTACCAGCAGATCGAGTGCAACCAGGCCGCCCATTCTGCACAACTGGAATTGATTTTTGTGGACCATTCTTTACCAAGTCAGAAGTCAGGAACAGGCCGCCCACAAAGTGCTACATATCAATATTCGTTTGTTTTGCCACCAAGGCAGTACATTTGGAATTGGTTGAGGACTTATCAACCGCATCGTTTATCGCTTCATTAAAGCGATTCATCGGCATCAGAGGCAAACCCAATTCAATCTGGTCTGACAATGCAACAAATTTTGTTAGAGCGCGGAATGAAATGAGCCGAGGCTACTTTTGAGAGACCCTCATGTATTAAGGAGCTTTCGAACTCTTGCCTTTCGACGGGAATCAAATAGAATCTCATTCCGCCCGGTCTCCTCATTCTTTGGTGGTTTGTGGGAGGCTGCGGCAAAATCTGCCAACACCATTTCTATCGCGTCGTTGGAAAATTCCGTTCTCACATTTCATGAGCTTCGTACCCTTGCATGCGAAATTTCTGCTATGATGAACTCACGACCTCTTTGTCCCATTTCAGAGAATCCAAGCGACTAGAAGATCTCATTCCTGGGTATTTTTGACTGGAGCTCCATATGCCACAATCGAAGAACCCGACAAACGCATATCGGCATCGAACGCCTGAGCCCGCAGCGCGTATGTCAAATGCAGCAGGCATTCTGGCGCAACACGGAGCAATCTTACTACTTATCATTACTTCAGGAACGTTCAAAATGACGCTCATCGATGCCTGACCTGATGATAAATTCAATAAGTGGCCCTGAAGGACGACAACGTGCTGTTCCCTGCAATGGCGTCTGGACGGGTCGAGAGCACCATTACCGCAAAGGACGGTGTCCCGCGGGTTGCAATAATCAAAACTACAGCTGGCACCGCCGAAAAGAGCCGTTGGCAAGATCGCCGTTCTGCCCCTTGAGACCAAGTCGGTTGGAACCCTCGCACTTCCAACGTGGGGAGCATGTTGGAGGCAGCAGCAGCCAACAAGTGATTGGGCGCAACGTTGAATAAAGACCATAACGATTGTAACGCCATATGCTGGCATCTCTTAACTTTTTGTCTGTAACTTCTGCACATGTTTATCTAACTCACTCTCGTTTTGACACGTGTCGGTCACGGTTTTGTGGATACATTCAATTGTAAAAGATAAGCTAATAACTAAAGTTTATAACATAAAATACAAAAGCATACGCTAAGTTTAAAATAACTAAAAAAAATAAAAAACACATGAAAGAAAGAAATGTAAAACTATCGTGTTTTACATTCGTTAAAATAAATCGCAACTCTCTGAACCCCAGTTCGATTGTGTTGATTTCTAGTTAACCATATTGCCATATTAATCTGAGACTTAATTCATAGTAGGAAACGAAATTGCTCTTTTATAAGGCAATGAACGTCGTCTTGGTAATATCCATTCTTAAAAACTGGGGCAATTTCTTTTTTAATATAAAATAGTTGTTATTTCCATAAAATCGCTTGAATGTCAACAACTACTGTGAGTCTCCATCAAATTTATTTAAACAATGAACTAATCCCGTTAATTTTGAATACTCAACTAACCGATCATGCAACTTTAGTGTTTACTCTCACTGGCACTATCCAACTCTGATGGAAACTCTGATATCAATCGGAACAGTTTTTACTCTCTCATTCTGATGTATTAGATCTATAACCACAATTGGTGCTTTTTCTTTGAATTCCTAACAACGGCTCAGACTCGCGTTTCATATAGTAACTTGCTTGAAAATTTGTATACATATCGTACAAACTTGCAAATCGTTCACAATTAAAATTTAGATTCATATCATCATAGGGATACGTCTCCAGAGTTCAAATACACTTTCAATTTTCGCAAATGATTTTTGAATCGAATTTATTATCTAGTTTAAAGACTATTATAGCAAAACGGGGGCGTTCTCTATTGGCTGCAAGCATTACATTCCATACATGATGAGTACCTCTGATAGTTTTGGATTGAGGTATCAATCCCAACTGCGGAATGCTAGTGAGTAGTAGGGAATTGGGCCTTCTATGACAGGAAGTCGTAAATTTTTTTTTGACAGCTCTTGAATTTTAATTGCCTAATTATGGCACCTGATTTATTGCTTTTTGGGTGGGGGTGACAGGTGTGTGACTTTTTTTAGAAAATGTATGATTTTGGACACGTACGTGACGCTAATGATCGAAGGGTCATGATTTATGGCTGATCCTTTTTTTATTGGGGTTGGAGTCAGGTGGAGGATCACTCGCGCACTTGTGTGTGCGTACGTGATTGAGATTTCTTAAGGAGGAGATTGTGGACAAGGCCAACTGTAACCTGTATGCTAGAATGTAGTGGAAGATCGGTTAACAGATAGCACACAGGTGTGCAGGAACTTGTTTTGTTTTGAATTTAAATTGCTTCAATTAGCACTTAATTTATTGGTTTGGGTAGGGAGTGACAGGTTTGTGACCTTTTTTAGAAAAATGGTAGGTTGGGGTCGGAGGATCACTGCCGCACTTAGCGTTCATTGTCACTGGTTAGAACTCGCAGGACACCCTCCCACCTGAGTGGGTATGACATGAAGTGTTGATAACAGGTACTTCGCACTTTTGTTTGACACGTGCTGCTATTTTGTGTGTATGTGTTTTCGGTTCTCTCTCTTTTTACTATGCGTCCTGGTTGAGTGACCCTCCTTATGATGATTTCACAATAATTTGAAAAATAGCCTGCTGTGTGTTTTGTATACCTGCTTTCTTCATACCTAGGTTCATAGAGTTTATTATGTTTAAATAAAAGAATTTTTTTGTGTTGAAATATGTTTGAATTTTAACGGCAACGATTAATATCGCTACATTGATTAATATTTAAGCTATGGTCACACATGTATTGTGTTTAACTTTCTGCATTCTATTTGTCTGTTGCTCATAATTATTCCTCAAGTAAAGACACACTCGCGCATAATAAATACCATTTATAATCACAAACTGCGTTTAACTCTTCGTTTGAACTCTGCCATATTACAACAGGTTATGGGCCCAGGAGTAGTGTGAGCCGAGAAGAGTAGTGTTTATTATTTTTATTTGTGTGTGCGATAATTAATTGCTGTGTGCTATAATAAACATGAGCGGACTAGGATTATATTCCATTAAAAAGTTGGATGGCGAAAACTATGCGGCGTGGTCATTGCATATGAAAAGTGTGCTGGTGCAAATTGACCAATGGCCAATTGTCTGTGAAAGAATTGTGAAATCGGAAAATGCAACTCAGGCTGAAAAAGCTGAATTTGATATGCTTGACGAAAATCAAGCATAATGCTGCGCTTAGAAGAGTCATAGCTAATTTTTGTAAAGGACTGCGTTTCGGCAAAAGAAGCTTGGGATACGCTCTCCGGCGTGTATCAGCCACGCGGACCTGCCACGAAAATGAAGTGGTTTCGAAAATTGCTTCGGTTAAGGTTGACACAGTTTTCGACGGTGCAAAACTTCTTACATGAATTTTCCGATTTAGTGGACAAGATAAGGGTAGTCGATATGAAAGTTTCTGAAGACGTTTTGACAATTGTGTTGCTGTCGGGACTTGGAAAAAGTTTTGAAAATTTTGTCGTCGCGATCGAAACGAGGGATCAGTTGCCATTATTATCGGATCTTAAAATCAAAATTAATGAAGAAAGCGAGAGACAAAGACAACGGAGAAGACGACAACAGTGTACAGCAAGCGATCGTTTCGCGCGCGAATATCAGAGGAAGCAGAAACGTCCAAGAGAATATCAGAGGAAGCAGAAATGTGCAAGTGAATAACGGTGCTAAGCATATCAAAAAGTGTTATAGATGCGGACGTGAGAGTCATTTTATTGCGCAGTGCAATGAATGAAAAAATGACAAAGGACAAGAAAAAGCAACGACGCAAAACGATCGTATGCTATACTCGCAAATATGCAGAATAACAGTAAAGTGACAAAATCGATGTGTAGGTGATGCTCCTAATTCAAAAATGAGTAGAGAATGGTCAGCATAAATACAGAAGGAAATTCAAGCACTTGAGGCTAATAATACCTGGAAACTGTAGATTTGCCGAAGGGCAAGAAAGCCATAGGATGTAAATGGGTTTCGGGGTAAAAGTTGGCAAAGACGGCTACGTAGAGCGCTTCAAATCAAGATTAGTAGCTAAAGGCTGTGCGCAGCAATATGGCGTCGACTACTTTGAAACCTTCTCACCAGTGGTAAGGTACTCTTCTGTGAGGATGATAATGACGCTGGCGGTTGAATATAAGTTATTCCTGCATCAAATGGACGTGTCGACTGCCTACTTGAACAGCGAGCTTTCCGAAGAAGTCTACATGAAGCAGCCGGATGGATCCGTTAGCGACGAATATCCTAACAAAGTTTTGAAGTTAAAAAATCTCTGTATGGGCTAAAGCAAAGTGGCAGAGAATGGAATACCAAACTGGATGCAGTACTGAGAAAACATGCATTTACTCCATGCGTCAGCGAGCCATGCGTTTATGTACGCAATGGGAAAGGTAAAATTAATATCATTGCGGTTTATGTAGATGATCTTTTTAATTGCCAGCTCAACCAAAGACGACTTGTTGAGCATCAAACTGTCAATCGCCAATGAGTTTAAAGTAGTTGATGGAGGCCAGCTGAGTCACTTCTTAGGAATAGAAGTAGAACGCGAGGGAGAAACTGGCAACATAGCTATTGGTCATGGGCAGTACGTGGAAAACATGCAACATACTTGGGGCATGTCAATGTGTAAGCCTGTTGCTACACCACTGGAAGCCGGTCATCAAGTCAAGTGCGATGACGACAACTGCGAGGCAATTAATGAGAAAAAATATCAGTCATTAATAGGGTCTTTAATGTATTTGGCCATAACAACGAGGCCAGACATATTACACTCTGTGGCAAAACTGGCGCAGAGAAACGCAAATCCTCACAAGGAACACGAAATTGCAGCGAAGCGTGTGCTAAGGTACCTCAAGGGCACAGCTAATCTGAAACTTCATTATCAGGCTACGGGAAAACTGTTACATGGCTACGTCGACGCGGATTGGGCAAATGATACTGCAGACCGCAAATCGTATGGTGGATTCGTCTTCATTGGTGCGGGCGGCGCGATTTCGTGGGAGTCTAAGAAGCAAAGTCTGGTATCTTTGAGCAGCACTGAAGCCGAGTACATTGCATTATCAACTGCAGCTAGAAAAGCGGTGTATCTCAAAAAACTGTTACATGAGATGGGTTTTAAAGAAACTAAATATTGCGACAATCAAAGCGCACAATGTCTAACTAAGAATCCTACATTGCATAATCGTAGCAAACATATAGATATTAAGTACCATCATGTTCGAGAGTTGTATGCTAACAATGAGATAGATATTGAATATGTGTGTACAAGCGATATGATGTCTGATGTACTAACCAAGAATTTGCAAGAATTTCCTCACATTTGTTTTAATTCCAAAATTCGTAATTAGTCCCATAATGTTATGTGTATTCTTCAAAAGCAACTAAAGAATTATTTTACTTTATTTTTAAAGAGCCTATACTTGTATCACTTTCTTTTGTAATACTTGTCTATACCGGTTTACATCTTTTTCTATTTCTTTTCCCATCTTTCTTGAAATTTCAAAACATAAACGAGTTAGGTCAATTTCTGCTTCATGTCCATAAGATGCACCTAAATCTAAAAGTTGTACATCATATTTTCCAATCTTTGAACATTTAGGGATAATGTAATTGTTATATAAGTATTTAATCCAACATAAGAATGATGTTAAAAATATCCCTAATCTTATGAAGGCTCTCCATGTCTCACTATCAAATTCAATTTTATTACCATATTGATTTAAAATTAATATAAGCAATTTATCTGATTTTCTAATTTTAAAATGACAATTTATGCTTTCAATCTTGGGATTATCCATTAATGTATCAGGCATCAAGAAGTCAAACTGCTCAAGCCTTAACTGGATATATTCTTTAAATGTTAATAATTGAAGCCATTCCTCTTTTCCAAATCCAATGAAATTGCGCTTATGTTGCTGCATCCGAAACATTGGTGTAAATCGTCTCGTTGTTGAAAAGCCACACTTTAATTTAATTAAATACTCAAATCCAAAAATGATTTCATGATCTTGTATTATTCTCGAATTTCTAGATTTTCTTAGCTGAAGTGTCTCCATATTGATTGAAAAGTTGACTCAAACTAACTTGAAATTGAATTGTTAGCGCTATATAAGGTGAAGAATCTAGATCATGATTCTCAGTACATTATTTACATTAAACACAAAATGATTAAGTTAGACAGAAGCTCGTGTATTCTTCTTGACTTCCAGTATATATTTGGAAAGTGAAATACAAATTTTATAAAGAATTGGCCTTTATGCAAGCAGGATCAACTATACCGAATTTTTACCACTTCAAGCCTCCCTCTGACATAAAAGAGCTGGAAGAAATAACTAGAAAAACCATAAAAATAACTAAACAGTATGTTGATGCATTGGATTGGAGTGAAGGAGACATTTCTTATTTAAGCCTTGGTGATATATTAAGTCCATTAAATAGTTTCGCTTCAGTTATTGTACGAGGTATAGCTAAGAAAGAGTTTTTAACTAAATATTTAACTACAAGAATAATTGATTTAGAACTAGATCAAAGTTGAAGTCACTTTCAAAACATTTTTACAAATTGTAGAATACATAGGAAAATATCAAACCATTGTGCTCTAAACAATTTATTTAAACTCTTTTTAATCTTAGAAAGCTCTAATTTTAGAATGTATGGAAATTAAATTCTGTTTCTAAATAATAATAATAAACACATTTAATTATAAATTTGGAATTTTTTTCTTTATTAATTTTACCCATTGGATCTACAATGCACTTAGATTAAAGTTTATAAGAAAATCTAATACAACTCGAGCGTTTCTTAAGGCACATACACCTTTATTTGAATGTGACCCACAGTCGGAGAAAACATTAAATTTTAGCTCATCTAATCGTGGACATCCAAATTCTTCAATGTTCATTACACACGTCCTTAGATACTTTTCAAGAAACTTTTTCTTTATATCTCCCTTCGTGATTACTCTCATATTATTAAGAAGCTCACGAAGATAATTTCTGACTTTTAAAAAGCTTTCATTTCCATCATTCCAACAGAGATTGTGTTGAGAAAATCATATGGTGGTTTTATAAGGTAATGAACGTCTTGGTAATATTCATTTTGTTAACAACGGTTCAGACTGCTTCATATAGTAACTTGCTTGAAAATTTGTATACATATCGTACAAACTTGCAAATCGATCACGATTAAAATTACAAGTACACTTCCAAGTTTCGCAAATGATTTTGAATCAATTTATTATCTAGTTTAAAGACTATTATAGCAAAACGGGGGCGTTCTCTATTGGCTGCCAGCTTAACATTCCATACATGATACATGGAATGCGATATGGTTTTTTGTTTTTCATATGGTTTTTTACTGTTTTTCATGTGGTTTTACTGTTTTTGATATGGTTTTTTACTGTTTTTCATATGGTTTAACATGGTTTAACACGGTTTTCAGGTTGCATGCATATCTTCAGAAAATTGGGCAGAACTATGGAAACTGGTCTTTGCAACAAGGGCACGAGCATCCCAAACTAATGCAATTTGTGGTTTCCCACGATGTGACCAATTTAATATCTTTACGTTTATCAACGTTTTCCATTGACTTTCCCTAGACTGTATTGTTTAATAATTTGACAATATGGCTGTTATTTGTGATACCTGTTGGATCATACGAGCTCAGTGAAATAAGTAATATTATTATTGAGAAAACGGAGAAAAAATAAACAGATAAATTAAAACAAAAAATTAATAATTTCATCCAAGGAACAAAATATACATATTATAATAAAAGGAATACAATTGGTGAATTATTCGTGTTTAATAAAAAGATATTAAACCCGAATTCTATTCACATCTCAGACCAGCCTGTGGATATTTTAAAAGTAAATACAATTCGGATAGAATGTAATATTGTAAGCGGATCGTATGTTAATGCAGAATCAAGCCATGTATTGCATGAGTTTGCTTTAAATGTGCCTCCAGGCTATAAAATGAGTGAGAAGCCCCACAATCTTATAGGCCCACAATAGATACACTCGTTAATAATACGGTCAGGACGGTCATTTAGTTAATTTACGTAGTGACAGTGTTACACTTCGCTTACATTTAAGATATCAACAATGATTATTTATAATAAAAATGTATGTTATACTCACAACACTTTGAGTTATACTACAGAAGAAAGAATATCGTTAAGAAGAACACTTACAACCGAGAACAAATTGTTTTTAAAGTCATTGGGTCTAATAGTAAGAGAACAATGACTAATTTGTTAACTGATCGATAGAAACCCTTTTCGGATGAGAGTATAATCAAAAAAGAATATCATAGCTACTCTCCCTATCTCCAATCATTTAAGAGTAATGATGAAGTTAGAATCACAATCCAAAATCAGGACTTAAATGTAGTCCCGAGCGAGAGTTTTATTAATATTGAGGGTTCGATTTCTTTGGCTAACAACACGCTTACTGAAGGTGGTAAATTAAAAAAAAACAATTGAATGAGCTATCTTTTGATGAGGTTTGATATGAGTTGAATGGAATTGAAATTGATCGAACTACGAGTAGGTTTGTTGGTACTTCAACCACCTATAAAAAACTATATTTACTTGAATAAGCCTGAAAGTCGCATGCTTGAGAATTCTGGTTGGTTTAATGGAAAAGAAAAACAACTGGCAAATGATGGATATTTTAATTTCTGTATTCCTCTTAAAACCCTGCTTGGATTTTGTGAAAACTATAACAAAGTCTTACTAAATTGTGAACATGAACTAATTCTACTCATATCTAAAAATATTGATGATGTATATCATAGTAAAATTGAAAATAATGTATAAATGGAACATAACTATTATTACATGGAAAGTACCACATATTACTCTCAGTGATGAGAAGAAATTACTAATGTTAAACATAACAAAAAATGGAGGCTCACTACCACTAGCATTCAGCAGTTGGGATTTTTACCTCAATCCAACACTAGCAGAGGGTACTCATCATGTATGGAATGTTAAGCTTGCAGCCAATAGAGAACGCCCTCGTTTTGCTATAATAGCCTTTAAACTATATAATAAATTGATTCAAAATCATTTGCGAAACTTGAAAGTGTACTTGAACTCTGAGACGTATCCCTATGATGATATCGTATGAATATAAATTTTAATCGTGATCGATTTGCAAGTTTGTACGATATGTATACAAATTTTCAAGCAAGTTACTATATGAAGCAGTCTGAACCGTTGTTAACACCTAAGGAATTCAAAGAAAAAGCACCAATTGTTAATTATCGATCTAAAACATCAGAATGAGAGTGTAAAACTGGTCCGATTGATATCAGAGTTTCCATCGAGTTGGATATTGCCAGTGAGAGAAACACTAAAGTATAATGTATACTTATGCATGATCGGTTAGTTGAGTATTCACCATTAACGGGATTAGTTCAGCGCACTGTTTAAATAAATTTGATGGAGAATCAAATAGTTGTTGACATTCAATGATTTTATGGATTTAACAACTATTTTATATTAAAAGAAATTGCCCTAGTTTTTAAGAATGGATATTACCAAGACGTTCATTACCTTATAAAACCACCATATGATTTTCTCAGATTAACTAAGAAGGCCCGAAAAACGGCAATATGGTTAACTAGAAATCAACACAATCTCTGTTGGAATGATAGAAATGAAAGCTTTTTAAAAGTCAGAAATTATCTTCGTGAGCTTGTTAATAATATGAGAGTCATCACGAAGGGAGATATAAAGAGAAAGTTTCTTAAAAGTATCTAAGGACGTGTGTAATGAACATTGAAGAATTTGGATGTCCACGATTAGATGAGCTAAAATTTAATGTTTTCTCCGACTGTGGGTTACATTCAAATAAAGGTGTATGTGCCTTAAGAAACGCTCGAGTTGTATTAGATTTTCTTATAAACTTTAATCTAAGTGCATTGTAGATCCAATGGGTAAAATGAATAAAGAAAAAAATTCCAAATTTATAATTAAATGTGTTTATTATTATTATTTAGAAACAGAATTTAATTTCCATATATTCTAAAATTAGAGCTTTCTAAGATTAAAAAGAGTTTAAATAAATTGTTTAGAGCACAATGGTTTGATATTTTCCTATGTATTCTACAATTTGTAAAAAAGTTTTGAAAGTGACTTAAACTTTGATCTAGTTCTAAATCAATTATTCTTGTAGTTAAATATTTAGTTAAAAACTCTTTCTTAGCTCTACCTCGTACCTAAGAAGGCTAAGAAATGTCTCCTTCACTCCAATCCAATGCATCAACATACTGTTTAGTTATTTTTATGGTTTTTCAAGTTATTTCATCCAGCTCTTTTATGTCATAGGGAAGCTTGAAGTGGTAAAAATTCGGTATAGTTGATCCTGCTTGCATAAAGGCCAATTCTTTTATAAAAATTTGTCTCTCATTTACAAATATATACTGGAAGTCAAGAAGAATACACGAGCTTCTGTCTAACTTAATCATTTTGTGTTTAATGTAAATAATGTACTGAGAATCATGATCTAGACTCTTCACCTTAAATAGCGCTAACAATTCAATTTCAAGTTAGTTTGAGTCAACTTCAGCTAAGAAAATCTAGAAATTCGAGAAAAATAAAAGATCATGAAATCATTTTTGGATTTGAGTATTTTGTTAATCTACAATTAAAATTAAAGTGTGGCTTTTCAACAACGAGACGATTTACACCAATGTTTCGGATGCAGCAACATAAGCGCAATTTCAGTGGATTTGGAAAAGAGGAATGGCTTCAATTATTAACATTTAAAGAATATATCCAGTTAAGGCTTGAGCAGTTTGACTTCTTGATGCCTGATACATTAATGGATAATCCCAAGATTGAAAGCATAAAGTGTCATTTTAAAATTAGAAAATCAGATAAATTGCTTATATTAATTTTAAATCAATATGGTAATAAAATTGAATTTGATAGTGAGACATGGAGAGCCTTCATAAGATTGGGGATATTTTTAACATCATTCTTATGTTGGAACACGTTGCTGAAAAATCAAATTTGCAATATATATAACAATTATATTATCCCTAAATGTTCAAAGATGGGAAAATATGATGTACAACTTTTAGATTTAGGTGCATCTTATGGACATGAAGCAGAAATTGACCTAACTCGTTTATGTTTTGAAATTTCAAGAAAGATGGGAAAAGAAATAAAAAAAGATGTAAACCGGTATAGACAAGTATTACAAAAGAAAGTGAAACAAGTATAGGCTCTTTAAAAATAAAGTAAAATAATTCTTAATTACGTTTCTGCTTTTGAAGAATACACATAACATTATGGGACTAATTACTAATTTTGGAATTAAAACAAATGTGAGGAAATTCTTGCAAATTCTTGGTTAGTACATCAGACATCATATCGCTTGTACACACATATTCAATATCTATCTCATTGTTAGCATACAACTCTCGAACATGATGGTACTTAATATCTATATGTTTGCTACGATTATGCAATGTAGGATTCTTAGTTAGACATTGTGCGCTTTGATTGTCGCAATATTTAGTTTCTTTAAAACCCATCTCATGTAACAGTTTTTTGAGATACACCGCTTTTCTAGCTGCAGTTGATAATGCAATGTACTCGGCTTCAGTGCTGCTCAAAGATACCAGACTTTGCTTCTTAGACTCCCACGAAATCGCGCCGCCCGCACCAATGAAGACGAATCCACCATACGATTTGCGGTCTGCAGTATCATTTGCCCAATCCGCGTCGACGTAGCCATGTAACAGTTTTCCCGTAGCCTGATAATGAAGTTTCAGATTAGCTGTGCCCTTGAGGTACCTTAGCACACGCTTCGCTGCAATTTCGTGTTCCTTGTGAGGATTTGCGTTTCTCTGCGCCAGTTTTGCCACAGAGTGTAATATGTCTGGCCTCGTTGTTATGGCCAAATACATTAAAGACCCTATTAATGACTGATATTTTTTCTCATTAATTGCCTCGCAGTTGTCGTCATCGCACTTGACTTGATGACCGGCTTCCAGTGGTGTAGCAACAGGCTTACACATTGACATGCCCCAAGTATGTTGCATGTTTTCCACGTACTGCCCATGACCAATAGCTATGTTGCCAGTTTCTCCCTCGCGTTCTACTTCTATTCCTAAGAAGTGACTCAGCTGGCCTCCATCAACTACTTCAAACTCATTGGCGATTGACAGTTTGATGCTCAACAAGTCGTCTTTGGTTGAGCTGGCAATTAAAAGATCATCTACATAAACCGCAATGATATTAATTTTACCTTTCCCATTGCGTACATAAACGCATGGCTCGCTGAGTAAATGCATGTTTTCTCAGTACTGCATCCAGTTTGGTATTCCATTCTCTGCCACTTTGCTTTAGCCCATACAGAGATTTTTTTAACTTCAAAACTTTGTTAAGATATTCGTCGCTAACGGATCCATCCGGCTGCTTCATGTAGACTTCTTCGGAAAGCTCGCTGTTCAAGTAGGCAGTCGACACGTCCATTTGATGCAGGAATAACTTATATTCAACCGCCAGCGTCATTATCATCCTCACAGAAGAGTACCTTACCACTGGTGAGAAGGTTTCAAAGTAGTCGACGCCATATTGCTGCGCACAGCCTTTAGCTACTAATCTTGATTTGAAGCGCTCTACGTAGCCGTCTTTGCCAATTTTTACCCCGAAAACCCATTTACATCCTATGGCTTTCTTGCCCTTCGGCAAATCTACAGTTACCCAGGTATTATTAGCTTTAAGTGCTTGAATTTCCTTCTGTATTGATGCTGACCATTCTCTACTCATTTTTGAATTAGGAGCATCACCTACACATCGATTTTGTCACTTTACTGTTATTCTGCATATTTGCGAGTATAGCATACGATCGTTTTGCGTCGTTGCTTTTTTCTTGTCCTTTGTCATTTTTTCTTTCATTACACTGCGCAATAAAATGACTCTCACGTCCGCATCTATAACACTTTTTGTTATGCTTAGCACCGTTATTTTGATTTTAAGATCCGATAATAATGGCAACTGATCCCTCGTTTCGATCGCGACGACAAAATTTTCAAAACTTTTTCCAAGTCCCGACAGCAACACAATTGTCAAAACGTCTTCAGAAACTTTCATATCGACTACCCTTATCTTGTCCACCAAATCGGAAAATTCATGTAAGAAGTTTTGCACCGTCGAAAACTGTGTCAACCTTAACCAATTTTCGAAACCACTTCATTTTCGTGGCAGGTCCGCGTGGCTGATACACGCCGGAGAGCGTATCCCAAGCTTCTTTTGCCGAAACGCAGTCCTTTACAAAAATTAGCTATGACTCTTCTAAGCGCAGCATTATGCTTGATTTTCGTCAAGCATATCAAATTCAGCTTTTTCAGCCTGAGTTGCATTTTCCGATTTCACAATTCTTTCACAGACAATTGGCCATTGGTCAATTTGCACCAGCACACTTTTCATATGCAATGACCACGCCGCATAGTTTTCGCCATCCAACTTTTTAATGGAATATAATCCTAGTCCGCTCATGTTTATTATAGCACACAGCAATTAATTATCGCACACACAAATAAAAAAATAATAAACACTACTCTTCTCGGCTCACACTACTCCTGGGCCCATAACCTGTTGTAATATGGCAGAGTTCAAACGAAGAGTTAAACGCAGTTTGTGATTATAAATGGTATTTATTATGCGCGAGTGTGTCTTTACTTGAGGAATAATTATGAGCAACAGACAAATAGAATGCAGAAAGTTAAACACAATACATGTGTGACCATAGCTTAAATATTAATCAATGTAGCGATATTAATCGTTGCCGTTAAAATTCAAACATATTTCAACACAAAAAAATTCTTTTATTTAAACATAATAAACTCTATGAACCTAGGTATGAAGAAAACAGAAAACAGGTATACAAAACACAGCAGGCTATTTTTCAAATTCTAATGAAATCATCATAAGGAGGGTCACTCAACCAGGACGCATAGTAAAAAGAGGGAGAGAACAGAAAACAATACACACAAAAGGTAGCAGCACGTGTCAAACAAAAGTGCGAAGTACCTGTTTATCAACACTTCATGTCAACAATACCCACTCAGGTGGGAGGTGTCCTGCGAGTTCTAACCAGTGACAATGAACGCGTAAGGGGCAGTGATCCTCCACCTGACCCCAACCCACACATTTTCTAAAAAAGGTCACACACCTGTCACTCCCCCACCCAAAACCAATAAATTAATGAAAATCTAAAAATCAAAACAAAACAAGTTCCTGTACACCTGTGTGATATCTGTCATCGGCATATTATATCGGACACCATCACTAGCCTTACAGGTTACAGGTTACACGCCTTGCTCACAATCTCCTCCGTACAAAACTCAATCACGTACGCACACACAAGTGCGCGAGTGATCCTCCACCTGACTCTAACCCCAATAACAAAAAAAGGATCAACCATAAATCATGACCTTCGATCATTAATGTCACGTACGTGATCCAAAATCATACATTTTTCTAAAAAAAGGGCACACACCTGTCACCCCCCACCCAAAAATCAATAAATAAAGTGCCATAATTAGGCAATTAAAATTCAAGAGCTGTCAAAAAAAAAGATTTACGACTTCCTGTCCTAGAATGCCCAATTCCCTACTACTCTAGCGGTAGTGAGCCTCCATTTTTTGTTATGTTTAACATTAGTAATTTCTTCTCATCACTGAGAGTAATATGTGGTACTTTCCATGTAATATTAGATATATTTCATTTATACTCATTACTTTCAATTTTACTATGATATACATCATCAATATTTTTAGATATGAGTAGAATTAGTTCATGTTTACAATTCAGTAAGACTTTGTTATAGTCTTCACAAAATCCAAGCAGGGTTTTAAAGAGGAATAGATAAATTAAAATATCCATTCATTTGCCACTTGTTTTTCGTTTCCATTAAACCAACCAGAATTCTCAAGCATGCGACTTTCAGGCTTATTCAAGGAAATATAGTTTTTTATAGTTGATTGAAGTGCCAACAAACCTACCTAGTTCGATCAATTTCAATTCCATTTAACTCATATCGAACCTCATCAAAAAGATAGCTCATGCAATTGTTTTTTAGTTTACCACCTTCAGTAGGCGTGTTGTTAGCCAAAGAAATCGACGCCCTCAATATTAATAAAACTCTCGCTCGGTAACTACATATAAGTCCTGATTTTGGATTGTGATTCTAACTTCATCATTACTCTTAAATGATTGAGATAGGAGAGTAGCTATGATATTCTTTTTTGGTTATACTCTCATCCGAATAGGGTTTCTCTCGAACAGCTAACAAATTACTCATTGTTCTCTTATTTTTAGACCCAATGACTTTAAAAACAATTTGTTCTCTGTTGTGAGTATTGTTCTTAACGATCTTCTTTCTTCTGCAGTATAACTCAAAGTGTTTGATGATGGAGGATAACACACGTTTTTATTATAAATTATCATTTTCGATGTCTTAAATGTAAGCGAAGTGTAACACTTTCATTACGTAAATTAACTAAATGACCGTCCTGATCGACAATCCGTATTATTAATGAGTGTATCTCTCTAGTGTTCACTGGGAAATAAATAAGATTGTGGGGCTTCTCACTCATTTTATAGCCTGGAGGAACATTTAAAGCAAACTCATGCAATACATGGCTTGATTCTGCATTAACATACGATCCGATTACAATATTACATTCTATCCGAATTGTATTTACTTTTAAAATATCCACAGGCTGGTCTGAGATGTCAATAGAATTCGGGTTTAATATCTTTTTATTAAACCCAAATAATTGACCAATTGTATTCTCTTTATTAAAATATATAGCTTGTTCCTTAGTTGAAATTAATACTTGATGCGTATTGTTGTTACTTTCGATGAGAGGATGTTTCAATTTATCTGATTCTTTTTCCTCCATTTTCTCAATAATAATATTTCTTATATCACTAAGCTCGTATGATCCAACAGGTATCTCAAAAACATGTTCTCCAATATGAAATAAATTATTTTCATGATCAACATTTGGAATTGAGTTATACATGTGGAAATCAATGAGTGCACACTCATAATTTCCCTCCAATTCAATGGGTGGATGATAGTTTGCAATTAAAATTGAGCTGTTGCCCGTTAAAGTAAGAGTTGTTGTCATTTCGATCGATTATTTTCAAGTGAAATAATAATTGGACATTTCCCTATATTATATCTCAGATTCTAATAAAATCAGCGAATCCCCGTCTATAGCGTCCATTTTCTAGAGGATCATCTTTACTTATTAGTAAGAAACCATAATTTTCCTTCCAACAAAATTGACAAATGTTCTTAAATTCATCAAATTTCATATCTACGCCTACATGATCTTGGTATACATGTTTCATATTTAGTTCATCTTGTTTGAACATTATTATTAGGTTTGCATTATCACGAATAAGATGTTTAGGGATGCGTGTATACGTTTGACATAAATAAAACGCATCAATATTATTATGTCGTCCCATGCAGAAGTATGCACGAATATTATTTTGTTTTTCACATGCTACATCATCAAAAATCATTATTGAGTTCTTTTTAGCTTTACTTGGTGCTAGAACACTTTCATTTTCTGAGAATGTAAAATATCCCATTCCTTTTATTGGGCTCACGAGTGTTTTCAAATATTCATATTTCGGTTGTTGTAAAGACTTTGAATATTAATAAATATTTTCACAGATTTTAGTCCATATCAGACTTTCGAATCAAACTAATCATTAACATAATCGTTTTTCCAACAATTAGTAGCAGATCCAACCTATCGATTAAGGCTCTAATTGAATTGGATAATCAATCATGCTAATGATACTAACTTGGTTATCGTTTTTCCGCCGATTTTTGAAAAGTCGATAGATTCAATCCCTTCTATGTTCGCTTGTTTGTTTTATTAATCTCATATCTGATATAGTTTTCTCAACAGATCATTAGCTCTGATAGACTTTGAAGAATAAAGCATTATGAAAGAGAAATGCGCTCTGATAAAAAACTAGTAGCAGAAAAAGCTTATCAGGTAGAGGTCTTATTGATAACAATGAATCAACTCATAATAGCTAAAAAAGGATATCAGCTTTCGGTCAAAGAACAAAGTAATAATCAGTTTGTGAAAGAGGCGATAAGAATAAGATCCATTAGATGCTGCTCTGTAGGCAACACGATATAGCAAAAAGACAAAGAATTGAGAAATCGACATATAGCGATTGAATATTGCTAAGAAATGGAGCATGTAAAGACCTCTGATAGTACTCTTGAAGAAAGAGCAGCTCTTATTTTGTAAGAGCTATAATGAAAGCGAAATGGAATGGATTTGCTAACTTAAATTTCATGAGCTAAAAATGGTACATAATAGAAGTAGTATTGAATTGAATTTCAATAGAGCTAAAACATGGATTAAAAATTATAAGCAAGTACAGAATTCTTAGACTGATAATATTTGCTTAGGACTAGTTAATGCTATTAATACGAAGTTAAGACACTAAACTTAATTTAATATTGTATTCATCTTTTAAAATGAATAAACAAAAATGTCGGAAAACCAGATAATATTTAATTTAGTATATAACAGCTATATATAGTTATACTATATTTAGTCTGATTAGGCAGCTCGATCCATGTTAAACCATATTGTTTATGTGGGTTATGTTAAGCCATGCTATGTCAGCTGTTGGTATTTTGGCTTAACATAGCCTACGATCCGCATGCTCTCTTCTTGCAATGTAACCTCCTCTCAGCGCTCTCAGCGCTGTTAATTAGTCACATATATCCACACATATCAATATACTCAATCGTATTGTACCCAAAACACAAAACAACAGAAAAACATCTATTCAAGTGAAATAAATATACAAGTGAAATAACGAAACCACAACTGTCTTTTTTCTGGAGAAAGGAAGAGGAAAGGAAGATCTGCCCCCCTACATTTTCATGGTCCTTCGAGCCGGATAAATTCCAAAAAACACCGCTCGCCCCAGCTCGCATCGGTGGATTTCCAACCCCAACCAAAATCAATCAGATAAGTACATAACGTACATATATCTAAAGAATACAGTCCGCTGAATCGCCAATTACCGGCCTCCAACAATTCCTAATACCATAAGGTATTAAAGTCCGATAATTGTACGTAGAAAAAAGTGTGAAAAGGGTGAAGTGAAAATTATTTCCGTATCAGCCATTTTTTCGACTACTATCCAAAGTCCAAAAGGCACATAATTTCACATTCCCATACTTATATGTACTCCATACATAAATACGCACACACTTTTTAGTGACACAAATACAATTATAAACCAATACAATACAATATATAAAAACAACTTCGCATAATTTTGCCTGCTGCAAGAATTCTTTTAACATTTCAATTTAAACTGTAGAATTCTTGCATGCTATTATTCCAACTATGCTATTATAAACATACGTACATATGTGATATACCATTCTTTGCCGTACACTGCACATTGGTACATGCAAACATAAACATAAACATACAACCACAAAATAAAATAATAAAGATTGGCCGCACACACAAAAACAAAGAGATCAATAAAGATAACAGACGGCATAATTCAATAACTAATTAAATGAATTCAAAACATATGTTTGTATGTACACATCCACTATTTCAGTGACGGCAAGGAATTAACACAATCCGAACAATAATATTATTATTAATATTATTATTTGTTACTATTATTATTTTAATTAATAATTTTAATATTGTTACACGTCCGTCCATCATTATTTATGCTCAGAAACTTATTTTCCACTGTCTTGAATTAAATTCATCAATTTGTCACTCCGCAACATTAACATAACCAGCTGTTATTGTAATTACTTTGTCAGCTGTTATTGTAATAACTTACCAGCACATCCAGGGCTGCAGTGACAAAGAAAATATTTTTTTTATGCGAGATCACCATTCCGACTCTTCACAGTCACGATCATTATCGCGTAAGTAAAAAAAAAAAAAATACTGGTACAATAAAGTTTCCCATTCCGAGTGTTCCGTTTCCACACGTTCCAACAAAATATATATAAAAAAAAAAACTTCCTCTTCTTGAATTCATTCTCTGAGTATCAGAAAGACCATATATGAACTCAGAGAATAATTCGAACAATAAGAAGCAGTTATCCGTTCCTCCGCAACGTGATACCAGAAGTTCGCCCATTTCGTGTGGCTCCAATAGACCAACACCAAGGTCGTCGGCTTCAAAGTTCAAAAGCGAACCAGCTCCTACTGGAAATAAGCCTGTTAAGCAAAAACAGCTTATTCCAAGGAGTCCGACAGGCACACGCGCTCACATAAGCAAGATCATAAGCTCGAGCAGAATGGCGTTAAGCGACTTTATCGCTATTTCCGATCGACTCAGCCATTATGAGGCAATGATCAACATGCCATCCACAACTCCCGCCACAGTATACACACTCGAGATCCGCCGAGACCAGATACGATCCCTATGGGAAAAGGTCGAAAAGGAATATGAGTTGTGCTCCAAAACTGCAATCCAAGGGGAAAGCAGTGAAGATAGTGCGGTCAGGCAGAATAAGTACTTCCATTGCTATTCTGTATACGAACGCTGTGCAGCTCAACTCAGTGAGCAAATCGCACAAGCTGCGGCTGCAAGTAGACCGCAGCCAGTTCCGCTTGCACCTCCGATAATGAGAGGCTGCAGGCTTCCACCCGTCGACACCGAAGTTTTTAGTGGAGACTACCTTCGATGGCCTACGTTTCGAGACCTGTTCACAGCCGTCTATATAGACAATCCAAGTCTATCTCCGGTGGAAAAACTCTTCCACCTAAATTCCAAAACCAGCGGTGAGGCGAACAATATAGTTGCCAAATCACCACTTACCAACGATGGGTTTCAGTCAGCGTGGCAAAACCTGACTGAAAGATTCGAGAATAGAAGATTGCTCGTCAACAGTCAACTCAAGGTGCTGTTCAATCTTCCATCCATATCCCATGAAACTGGAAGGTCACTCAAGGACCACCAGAGCACCATCCAAGGGTGCTTGACCGCGCTAGAACTAGCCAAGGTCAAAACTGATAATTGGGATTGTTTCCTGGTTTTCCTATCTTCATCGAAGCTCCCAAAACTAACTCTATCGTTATGGGAGCAATCCATACACAATAAGTCAGAGATTCCGACATGGGATGAGCTCAACTCTTTCCTATTGGAGCGATACCGCACCTTAGAAGCCATCGAGGACATGATGCCAAGCACAAGCACGCAAATGCAGCAAAGACCTACGCGCAAAGAAGCATGCTCCAAGGTCAACTCTTTTGAAAGCAAGATTTCCGTAAAGACACAATCGTGCAGGCTATGCTCCAAAGAGAATCATCCGATTCGATTATGTCCGCAATTCCTCCAAATGTCGGTCAAGGACCGAGCTGCTTACATAAAGCAGCAAAAGTTGTGTTTGAATTGCTTTGCAAGAGGCCATATTCTCAAAGACTGCACAAGTGCACACAGCTGCTTCACGTGCAAAGGTCGTCACCACACACTCCTTCATCGTGGCGACCCCTCTCCCCAGCCAGCCTCTGCAACAGTTACTACTCCAAGTAACGTTCCAAATCCACAAAATCCGAGAAATGTACAAACATATTTCTCTGCAAACACACAAGGTGTCTTGCTAGGCACTGCCCTTATAAATATCTGCCATGCAGGTATCAAATATAAGGCACGTGCATTGATTGATTCGGGTCGGAAGCAACCTTCATCACCACGAGGTTGTTCAACCTGATCAAGCCTCCTTTTCAACCCGTCCAAGCCCAAGTCAATGGCTTAAATCAAGCTATCGCAGCGAAGCCTCAGAAGTTATGTCACTTCCACATAGGCTCTCCGACAAGGCCTCGAATTCAAATTGAGATTTCGGCCTTTGTCCTTCCACACTTGGCAGGTAACCTACCATCGTACTCAATTCATGAGAATACGTTGAAGGACTTGCCAAATATCCAATTGGCTGACCCGACTTTTCACAGGAGCTCGCAGATTGACGTGCTACTAGGCGCAGATATCATCCCATCCATACTGCTCGGCGGCTCCATTCCGAACATTTGTGGGACACTGTTGGGGCAAGAATCAGTTTTTGGATGGATTCTCACAGGTCCAATAACACAAGGCAGTGCCACATCAATTTCTTCTTTCACAACAAGAATTTCCAGTAATCCGACACCTCCATTAGAAGATCTTCTAACAAAATTTTGGGAGGTGGAGGATCTTCCTTCGAGTCCTATAAGAGACTCAGATTCTGTATGTGAAACGAATTTTATCCGCACCACTATTAAAAATGAAAATGGTAAATACGTTGTCACCCTACCGTTCCGCAATCCTGATCACATCCAGTTGGGACATTCAAGGTCCACCGCACTCGCTCAGTTTCTAAAGAACGAAAGCCGTTTGAAGAGAAACATTCCCTTAAAAGAGCAATACGATTCTGTGATTCAGGAATATAACGATCTCGGTCACATGAGACAAGTCCCTCAAAGTGACACAGACAACTACTATTTACCCCATCATGCTGTTTTGAAACCAGACAGCACCACTACAAAGGTCAGAGTAGTATTCAACGCCTCCAGTCCAACCTCAAACGGCAAAAGTTTGAACGACAACCTTTATCCGGGACCCGTCCTTCAATCTGATCTGACAGTTCAGATCTTAAAATGGCGTTATTTCCGCTACTGCTTCAATGCCGACATAACTAAGATGTATCGACAAATCTTGGTGGACTCAAAGCACACCCCCTATCAAAGAATTCTTTTCCGGAATGAGAAGGGAGAAGTGTGTGACTTTGAGCTCAATACTGTCACATTTGGTGTCAATTGCGCTCCATTCTTGGCAATCCGAGTAGTCCAACAGCTCGCAAAGGATGTCCAAGAACAGTATCCTCTGGCAAGTGACATTATTTCACATTTCATGTATGTGGATGATGTACTTGCAGGAGCCCATTCCAAGGATCAAGCAATCTCCAAAATCCGAGAACTTCGTAAGGCTCTGGCACAGTCCGGGTTTCCATTACGAAAATGGACATCAAATGATAGAAATGTACTCAAGGAGATTCCTAAGGATCACTTGCTGCGTGATGACTTTCTGGAACTCGAGGAATCCAGCGTTGCCAAAACTCTCGGTATCCGATGGCAAGCGGACACTGACGCGTTTTTTTTCTCTTCTTGCACACTACCATCAAAGGAATCTTTTTCCAATCGCGAAATCCTTTCGCAGATTGCATATCTATTTGATCCAACTGGATGGTTAGCGCCAGTGATCGTCCTAGCAATGCATAACAAGCCCCCATGCACTCCTCCACGATCCTGAAGGCTAAGCAAAGAACCTACAGTCTTAGCCTAACTGAAAGAATTCCTTTCATGTTATTTTTTTTTGTTAAACGAAATCATAAGTTATTCCTTTCTTTCTTTACAGTTTATTTTTTCGTTTTACTGAGGAACAGCATGCCGTCCCGTACAACCGCTACGACGGCCAACCGCCCCACCTCAAACTCGTTCAGATGTCGAGTGTGCAGAGGTGTCCACGCGCTGCGGAAGTGCCAGCGTTTTCTTCGCTTTTCCGCTGAGAAGCGATTGAGAGCAGTGCTCGTCAACCGCTACTGCCCGAACTGCCTTGCCCATCAGCACTCCGAGGGTTCCTGCCGCAGTGATGCGTCGTGCCGGGTGTGTGGCGGACCACACCACACTCTGCTCCATTTACGAGATGCCGATCAGGTGCCAAGGCGTCGGCACAAAGAAGTAGACATCCGTTCGTCAGCCCGTCACTCCTCCTCACCCAGCGGATCTCCTCCGCCGACGGACCGCCGCTCACCCAGCGGATCTCCTCTGCCGACGGACCGCCGCTCACCGCCCACATCTCCAAAGGCTCCAATCGTTACTTCGTTGGCCTCGTTGATGCGGCACACAAGCGTGACCATATTACCGACCGCTATTGTGCTGCTCCACACCGGTGTCAAATCATTCGAAACTCGAGCGCTCATCGACGCGTGTTGCCCGATGAGTCGCATTAATGCTTCACTGGCCACGGCCCTTGGGCTTTCCGTCACTAGCATTGGGTCCGAACGCGTTTGCACCGTCATGCTCCGATCGAGGTCAACGGAGCTAAATCGGGAAGTCGTGCTTGAGGTCGACCCTCAACTCCACCATCGGACCCCAATCCGAGCCGCCAGCAGCGACCTCCACAAGAAATTTTCCAACGTTGTCTTGGCTGACGAGGGGTGGCACACTCCAGCGACTATCTCGCTGATCCTGGGAGCCGATGTGTATCCTCACATCATCCTGCCGGGCATGCTTCCGTGCCAAAGCGGCCTTCCTCTCGCCCAAAGCACGGAGTTCGGCTGGATACTAACCGGCAATTGCCGATGCTAAGGCAATATGCTCCTTTCGAATCCATTTACAATGCTGAGCATTGCAAGGGGGGAGAATGTTTATGTGGGTTATGTTAAGCCATGCTATGTCAGCTGTTGGTATTTTGGCTTAACATAGCCTACGATCCGCATGCTCTCTTCTTGCAATGTAACCTCCTCTCAGCGCTCTCAGCGCTGTTAATTAGTTACATATATCCACACATATCAATATACTCAATCGTATTGTACCCAAAAAACACAAAAAAACAGAATAACATCTATTCAAGTGAAATAAATATACAAGTGAAATAACGAAACCACAACTGTCTTTTTTCTGGAGAAAGGAAGAGGAAAGGAAGATCTGCCCCCCTACATTTCAGAAATAACAACTATTTTATTAAAGAAATTGCCCTATTTTTAAGAATGGATATTACCAAGACGTCTACTATAAAACCACCATATGATTTTCAGATTAACTAGAAGGCCTAAATGGCATTGGTAACTGATCAACACAACCCTGGAATGATGGATTGTCTGTGTGTATCTGCGCTATCTGCAGCGTACTTACAAATGGCTTATGATTAAATACATGTTAATTTATGTGAACATTTTCCCGGCCGTTGAATCGGTGATCAACCATCATCTAGATCCAGTGTGAATCGTCTTGGGGATGCTGATGGCACGGGTGTGGTGGCAGCCTCATTCCTTGTAGCTGCTGGTTGCAAGGTCCAAAAGCGTTGCTTCCGTAGTGTATAGGCAAGTAGCACAAGGACGGATGCCACTAAAGCAGCATAAGCGGCGATATGTTGATGTTGTATTGGACTTATTTGGTCGGGCAGCTCTTGTTTGTTAAGTATGTTCAATTTTAGCTGCAAGTCATCCAGTTCCTTATCTTCTTGTACATTGTTCTCTGATATGTTGAGTTTCGTAAAAGGTCCTTGAATGGTGTTTGGCTTGATTATGTTGCCAAAATGAGCATAGCCCTTTGTCACTTGACTTATAATGGTGTTGAACGTACTGATGCTAATTTCTGAGTTGCGTGCTGTACAACCTGATGACAACGTTAGTAGTCCGATGTCTTTAGTTGTATAGTAGATGGGGTTACGTTGCATACGGCTTGTAGTTCCATTGCAGAATGCGTTGCAAAGATCCAATTATTGGGACGCTGTGTTTTTGACCATACCATTTTGGTTGTTTTATGAGTTACTTGACACGTCGTTGGTGTTTTGTTGTTAAACAGTTGAAACTCACACCGATTGTTAACATTAAACATAGCTTGATGGTCAAAGCATATGTATTCTTCATTCGGTAATGATCGGCAGCGTTGCAGATCATCTGTTGTGAACCCCATGAATTGATCCCTGTGGTTGTTTACAGCTATAATAGGTGTCTTAAGTTCAAACAGTCGCCAGCTTGTAGAGTCCCACATTGGAATCGACTCAATATTAAACAGTTCTAATATTGATGTTGACACTAGTAGTAGTTTTATTCTAAATATTACATGAGTGTCGGTGACTGTGCCTTCTGCTCGCATAATACTGATGATGCATCACGTTAGATGATGTCACTGGTGGCATTTGATCTGGCGGCAAATGATCCCGTATTTGATCCAATTGTTCCTTTAATTGATCGGGAGAAATCAATATTGGGCTTATTGTACGGTGACGAATTCCAGTAAGTACGTCCACTATTTCTGATTGCATGCGTTGAAGGCTGGCTGCAACAATGTCAATTGAGCTGTTAATGCCAGGTAAGTCTCCGTGATACGTGCACTATTGTATTTTCCTCTGTTTTGGCTAATGATGGCAACTTGTTCTTCAAGTAGTTTTACTCGCTTGTCAGATTCAAATTTTGTCTTCTTGACAATGTTAATGGTCGAATCAAGTACTGAAGTTTGATTCTTCAGTAATGTCAGTAAAAATTCTTCGTTTGTTTTTACCTTCTCTATCACCTTGCTCATTTTATCAGCGTAGTCGAGTCTAATACTCCGAATAGACTGTTCGCAATGTTACCCACTACATCGAATGGGGACAGGCGGTTTCGTGTACGCTCGCATAATGAGTTTCTCATTTGTAATACACGTGACGAAAGTGCTGATATATGGAGTCATATGGACATGTATGATCTTTAGTTAATTCTGGGCATGTGTCATTGAATTCGTCTATGCCTGCACTAAATGTTTCCATATCTCGCCAGTATGGTTCCAATTCATAGTATATTACAATGGTCCAGTCGGAAACTGCTCTCTTCGTTGTTCCAATTTTCTCATAGTAGATTCCAAGCTTTGTGTCGATTCGTGTCACAGATACTGAATCTGTCAGTACCAAGGGTAGCATAAAGAGCAGGATTAATAAAGTCGAAGTTATGGTTGGCGACATTAGCCGTTTTCGTTGAACGGGTGGCGCATCATTTTTGTCTGTGTCCTCGGTTTCCTTGATAGGGCGTTTTTTGGCCATGTCTTCTGGAAATAACGGCGCAAGCATGGTTAATGGGGCGTTTGTAGATGCCTGAGGCAATCATTTGACGCTCAACTACACTCGAAGTGATAATTATCCCATTGGCCAACTCATCACAGGTATGTTGTCTTCCTTGACTAGAACAAGCATGCCTTCCTTGACATTGCAGTTGACGGCCTTCCACTTATGTCTGGCTTGCAATTCTTGTAAATACTCCTGTGATCATTGCTTCCAAAATCCTTGCTTGAGTCTGGATACTAGTTCCCACCGTTTTAGTAAGGATTTTTCGATGCGGTCTGTGTTGACATCGGGGGAGCAGTCAGCGTTTCACCAATCAGAAAATGTGCTGGGGTGATGGCTGTGTTGTCCGTAGGGTCATTTGACATTGATGTAATTGGGCGAGAGTTTAAGATCGCTTCAATTTCGATGATCACCGTATTTAGTTCTTCAAATGTTAGAGATGCGGTATTTGTCGTAGTAACTAGTAGTCGTTTTGCAACTTTACAGCATCTTCCAACATGATGGCGCTCTTCGGCGGTATGAATTTGAAAGCAACTTGTTTTTTGTTGCAGTGATTGATGATCTCTGCTTGAGTTTTTTCGCCAAATATTGAACCTCCTAATTCCTTTAGTTGGTTGTTTGCTCCAACAAAGTTGGTGGCATTGTCACAATGAATCGTTTGACATTTTCCGCGGCGGCTGAGAAGCGCCGCAGGGCTCCTAAAAGGCATTGGTAGTCAGATCGCTGACCAGCTCGAGGGTGGACTGCCTTTGTAGAGAAGCAACAGAATACAGCTATGTATGGCTTATATGGTCTTTTTCGGCGAACTTTATGATGAATCCAAATTGGTCCGCAGTAGTCTACGCCTGTAGTGAGAAATGGGCGTGTTGGTGTCACTCGATCGGGTGGCAGATTGCCCATAATTTGATTCATTAACTTGGGCCTTGCCTTGTTGCACGTCACACAGTTATGAACGATGTTTCTCGACATAGTTTTGTCGTTCAGAATCCAATATTGTTGTCCGCAAGTGCATGATTGTCTTCATGCAGCTCTCGCAATATCATCTTTATCATCATTGTAAGGCAGCAAAATCTGGTGCCTTGCATTGTACGGGAGTGGGGCTTGCTCCAATCTACCTCCAACTCGCATGAGTCCATCTGACCTTGTATTGGTGAGAGTGATGAGATGGGACTCTTTTTGTCCACTGTGTTGTGGCGCTTCAAACTTTTCAGTTCAGCTATAAATTCAGTTTGCTGTATTGTTCGTAGAATTATATTGCGAGCGCGATCCAGTTCCATTTTACACAGCGTGGTCGTTGCTGATCTGTAACGCTTGTAGCAGAATCGCAACATGTAAGCCACAATGCGTTGTAACTTGAAAAATGCGTTGCTGTGTCGGCAGGTATACAACTCTTCGCCTATTGCTGATCCAGTTGCAGCTAAGCTTATATGCTTAGTTTTGCTTTCCAGGTTGGTCGGAGAGTGATGATGGGAGGGGCTATCCATTATGCCTCGAGAGCCATGGAGAAAGAGTGGTCCATAGAGCCATGGACTGTGCTCGTGTAACTTTCGTGCAGATATTCCTCTTGAGATCACATCTGCTGCGTTGTTGGCAGATGATACATGCCGCCAATTATTCTAACTTGTCACTGCCTGAATTTTCGCTATTCGATTGGCCACAAACGTATGATATGTGGAAGACGGTGCATTGATCCATGAGAGAACAACGGTAGAATCCGACCAAAAGTATCCTGGCACTGTGGTAGAGTCAAGGTTGAGATAGCGTCGAATTCTGTCCGCGAGCTCAGCACCTAATAATGCAGCACATAGTTCCAGGCGAGGTAGTGACTGTTTTGCTGTTGGAGCCACTCGAGACTTTGAGCATAGTAAGCGCACAGATATTTGCTCGTTTTTTGTACGTTGCGCGTACATATATTGCTGCGCCATATGCCTGTTCTGAAGCATCCACGTACTTGTGCGTTCTGAATCTCAATAGAATTGACATGAGATCACTTTGCACCGTGGGTCCAACTTGCAATATGTCATTTGAGGATTTTCCTGTCGATGTCTTACATGATGCATCGAAGACAACTCTTAGCCTTGTGGTGCTGCTGTCAGGTTTCAGCACACAATGATGAGGGATGAAATAGTGAGATTTTGGAAGGAGCTTTCGAGGGACAGCTTTCATATGACCCAATTGTTCGTATTCAGTCATGAAGTCCACATACGATTTCCAGATTTTTGAATCTGTCCTTCTTTCTATTGCGAGGAAACGTTTTTCTGCAGTCTCCAACGAGGGCCCAGGGCTGAAGAATGTTCAGCAAACGGCAATTTTACTATGAATCTCCCATCTACTGCAGTCTGCAAGTTCTCTACGAAATGGCTCTCGCACTCCTTTTCAATTGGTGTACGATGCCTTTCTGTGGTTTCCAAATTGTCAATGGTCCAGAATCGCTCCATTATGGTATTTGTTTCCTCTCCCGCTGCTACTGCACAAATTGCTGCTGACATCCTTGAATTTTTGATTTTTCCCGCCACAACCCATCCCAACTTGGTCTCTTGCATGATTGGACCAGAGGGTATTTTGTGTTGTTGCGGGAGCAATAGTGCATAATAATGTTCCGCACCGATAAGCATGTCGATTTTGCCTGGTGTATTGAACTGGGGATCTGCCAACGGTAGGTTTGCTGGCATGTTCCAATCTTTGTCATTTATGCTTTGGGTTGGCTGATCCGTAATAATGTGCGGTAGAATGACTGCTTCAATCCGCATTGTAAAGTCGTTGTGTAACGACTTTACCAACAAATTTGCACGAGCTCTGCTTGTCTTTTGTTGTCCACCGAGGCCTTCAATTCGTAATGTGGAGCCGTGTCGGTTTAATGATAACAAAGAGGCGAGTCGTTCTGATATCACGTTGATCTGTGATCCAGAATCCAGCAAAGCCTTGAACGTTGCTTGTTGTCCATTGTTTCCTTGGACTATTACTTTTGCTGTTGCAAGTAGATTCATATTCTTGCTACTTGCTGATGCCACAATTGGATTTTGTGGCTCCAATGGGGAATTTTCCAAATGCAGCAGCGTATGGTGCCTTTTTTGGCACTTGAAGCATTTAAAGGGATTTGGGCAAGCCTTTGCCATGTGACCTCCATTGAGGCAGTTGACGTATAGTCTTTGTCGTCGAATCCAATTTAATCTCCCAGAGGCTGTTTGCACGGAAATTGGTGCACCGAAATATGACATGATGAGCCTTCTTGCAATAGACACAATCCTTCCTTGTAGTTGAGGAGGATGCACAAGTTGCTCCCATCGAGTCTCTTTTGGTATTGCTATGTGTTTTGCTTCCGCGAACTCTTTGTTCAAGAAAATGGAGCATGGTATCCAACCACATTTTCTGAATTGTTGGCATGTTGGTATTGTGTACCATGGACACAAACATATCGAAAAATTGTGTCCATTTTAATATATCCCCATCAAATTTGGGGATGGTTATACGAGGCAAGTTTATGTCATTGGTGCACTGCTTATTGTTTTTTGAAGCTAGTGCCCTTTGAACATTTTCTTCTGCCTGTAGATACTCCTTTATATCATATCCATTTTTTTCCGGGTTTTCGACTTCTTCATACAGCCGAAAATGGACTTCTTGGATTTGAACCCATAGATTCTTTATGAGATCTGGTGATGTGTGCTCAATAGGAGTGCTTGGTGCAATGTGCGATGCAGTGATGCGATCATTGAGTTCTAATGTGGATTGCTGACGCTGACCATCGCTAATCTCAAGCATCTTGCTTGTGGCTTGATATGACGTTACAAATTACGTTATGGTCTTTATTCAACGTTGCGTTGGCTGCTGTTGCCTCCAACATGCTCCCCCCGGTTGGAAGTGCGAGGGTTCCAACCGACTTGGTCTCAAGGGACAGAACAGCGATGTTGCCAACGGCTCTTTTGACGGTGCCAGCTGCAGTTTTGATTATTGCAACCCGCGAGACACCGTCCTTTCCAGTAATAGTGCTCTCGACCCGGCCAAGACGCCATTGCAGGGGTGGCACGTTGTCATCCTTCAGGGCCACGATTGAATTTATCATCAGGTTAGGCATCGATGAGCGCCATTTTGAACGTTACTGAAGTAGTGATAAGTAGTTGGTGCTCCATTTGCGCCAGAATGCCTGCTGCATTTGACATACGCGCTGCCAGCGACTCAGGCGATTGATGTCGATATGCGTTATGTCGGGTTCTTCGATTGTGGCATATGGAGCTCCAGTCAAAAAATGCCCAGGAGTGAGAACTTCTAGATCGCATGGATTCTCTGAAATGGGACAAAGAGGTCGTGAGTTCAACATTGCAGAAATTTCGCATACAAGGGTACGAAGCTCATGAAATGTGAGAACAGTTTTTCCAGCGAAGCGATAGAAATGGTGTTTGGCAGATTTTAAATTTGCTGCATTGTCAGAACAGATTGAATTGGGTTTGCCTCTGATGCCGATGAATCGCTTTAATGAAGCGATAAACGATGCGGTTGATAAGTCCTCAACCAATTCCAAATGTACTGCCTTGTTGGCAAAACAATCGAATATTGATATGTAGCACTTTGTGGGCGGCCTGTTCCTGACTTTGACTTGGTAAAAAATGGTCCATAAAAATCAATTCCAGTTGTGAAGAATGGGCGGCGTGGTTGCACTCGATCTGCAGGTAACGGTGCTATGATGTGCTCGAGAAGCTTTATTCGAAAACAACGAATGCATTTGTTGATGACTGCTAACACGGCTTTTCGCCCACCAAAGGGCCAAAATCGCTGTCGCAGTGCGGCCAGCAAAAAAGAATTGGCGGTGAAAATTATCGATGATGGCGATGGTGAGTGGGTGCTGAGCTGGCAGAATTATTGGGTGCTTTGCCTCGTAATCCAAAAACGAATTCTGAAGACGTCCGCCAACGCGAATTAATCCGGAGCTGTCCATAATCGGATTTAACGATATGAGCTTTGATTTCGATGATACGAACTTCTTTGTGAGCAAGTCTTGTGTTCTTCGGCGAAGTGAACCATTTGTATTCCTCAAGTAGAAGATGTTACCGGCCTTATGTCGTCGACTGTAAGTGGGCCTTTGGAACGATCTTGATCCTTCGTCTTGAGCTGATAGAATCTGTATATGTATCCAATGACTCGTTGCATCTTGTCGAAAGAGTTTTGGTACTTGCATCTGAATATGTCAAGCTTGTCTCTTAAAATTAAGGCATGACGACGACGTTCGGGCAGATCTGAGCGGTTAGGAATGTCTGGCGGCCAATCATCAGTAGATGAGCGTAAAAAAGCAGGTCCTTCACGCCACAGACTCGATTCCAAAGTTCGAGTGCTCCGCAGCCACGTGATAATATGTCAGCTGGGTTCAAATGGGTAGGAACATGGTTCCAAATCATCCCCTTGGTGCGCTCCTGAATCTGAGATATCCTGTTGGATACAAAAATATAAAATTCAGATGGAGCTTGTCGAATCCAAGAGAGTGCAATAGTCGAGTCAGACCAACAATAGAACCGACAAGGGTGCGGTGCGCATTTAGCGGTGTTAGAGACGAGCTCTGATAGTATATGTGCAGCGGCTAGTTCCAGCTTAGGAATTGTAAGCGTTTTTAGTGGTGAAACTCTTGATTTGGAGCATAGAAGATGAGAGGAGTAGGCACCCTGCGCTTCTGATCGCACGTAAACACAAGTGCCGTATGCGGCTAGGCTTGCATCACAGAACGCATGTATTTCCCATGATGAGTGCGGCTGTAGCACAAAGCGAGGGAATTTGAGCGTACCAGCCACGGCTATTTGGGAGATGTGCTCAATCCAGGCAGAGTGTAGAGACTGAGGAAGGGCTTCGTCCCAATTGAGTTTGTCCTTCCACAGCGTCTGTAAGAATATCTTTAGCTTCGTGATTATAGGAGATATTAACCCGAGGGGGTCGTAGAATTTGGCGATTGTCGCAAGTATTGTACGCTTGGTTACAATGTTGTCGGAGAGAGTAGACGACGGACTGAATAGAAGATAATCAGAGTTAGTATCCCAAGCCAAACCCAGGGCCTTCTTGACATCGGTTCCATCGTCGAACTTCACCATTTTTTCGCAGTCCGCTTCCAGCTCGCCATCCAGAGCAGTTTCTTCATTTGAACACCATTTGCGAATAGGAAAGTTCCCTCTTCTAAGCAGCTCCTTGACCTGCTGACGAATTTCAACAACTTCTTCAATAGTGTCGGCCCCAGTAATTAGATTTTCAACGTAATTAGATATTCCCTTCGAAAGATTTTTGAAGCAAGTGGTAGCGAGTTTTCTTCGTCGTAAGAAAGCTGTTGCATAGCTCGAATATAACGGTGTTTAAGGTGTACACCTGGACTTCATCGCTCGCCTTGTCGCGCCATAGGATGCATTGAAGGAATTGGTCTGGATGAGTCACGCGAACACAACGGTACATTTTGCTGATGTCCCCGCATAAGGCAACCTTATAAAATCGAAATCGAAGTAATGTGGTGCATATTTTTGGTTGTATGGATGGTCCTGCAAACAAAAAATCGTTTAGAGAGAGTTCAGATGTGGTTTTTGCGGAGCCATCAAAAACGACTCGCAACTTGGTCATGGTACTATTAAGCTTCTGCACGCAATGATGAGGCAAAAAGTATTGAGGTACAGCAGATTGCTTGGATTGCTTGAATGTATTCATTCATGAATGAAACGTATTGCGACTTTAAAGATGCATTTTTGGCCAGTTTCAATTGATTGAATCGACGTAGGGCAAATTGCTAACAAATGGTATCCTCCTCCGACGGCATGTCTGCAGCGCCGCAATAATTGTCGATTTCCCAGAACTGCTTGACTAAATCGAACAACGGTTCCGATTCCGAATGCTTGATCGCTGCAGTTAGAGATGAGTGTTTGGGAATAGCACAGCCTCCAGAAACTATCCAGCCTAATTTGGTCTTCTGAAGCGTGGGTAAATGATTTGCCAGACGAACTTGCCCAACGCAAAGCAAGTCGAAAAATATGCCAGCGCCAATTAGCATATCGATCCTTTGACCTTTGTAAAAGAGCGGGTCAGCGAGGTGGCAGTTGCTTGGTATTTTCCATCCGGTGGTATTTATATCAAAGTGAGGCTGATAATCAGTTATCTTTTGCGTTACGACTGCAGAAAATGATCCTTGATATGAGCCAGTAGCTGATTGCGCAACAATGTCAGCTGCTTTGTTGAGCGAGAGAGAGGATTCGCCTATGCCTGATACTAACATATTCGAGTGGCGTACTTCCAACTGAAGCTGGTTGATGAGACGAGTGGTGACAAAGTTGAGCTGCGATGCTGAATCTAGCAGAGCTCTACATGGTACGAAGGCGCCAGATCGATTTCTGACAAGTATAATAGCCGTTGCGAGCAGCACGTAATCGTTCTCATTTTGTTTCAGGGCTCTAGGTGGCGATGTGGATACGGAAACAAGGGATGCACCTTGAGAACGCGTTGTGTCGGGCAGCTGAGATGCAGAAGAACTTGTGTCCATATGCAGCAATGAGTGGTGCTTCTGTTGGCAATGTTTGCAGTGACCAGATTTGCATTGCTGTAGACTATGCCCTTTGCGAAGGCAGTTAAGGCAGAGGTGCAGCCTTTTAGCTTCTCTATAGCGAATAGTGGGAGTTAAATTTATGAATCGTGTACATTTTAACAGATGATGATCAGCAGATTCGCATAAGACACAAGATTGAGTGGTGTTAACGATTAGTGTATTGCGGTTTTGTACATACGATTTTCCCACCTGCTTGCCAGGTGTGTGCGTTACCATGGCAAATTCTAAATTTTCCATCATGCGGCATCTCCTTTCCAAGAATGTACACATGTCGGTCCATTTTGGCAGCCCTTTCAGGGGAAATGTTTCCTCCCACTTCTCCTGCGTGGCTTGATCCAATTTGGATGTGATCAGGTGAATCAGCAACCCATCTGCAATGTCGTCAGCAGATGCCACTGCGTGCAACGCGCGCAGATCTGAATTAATACTGTCACTCAATTGACGCAGACTGATCGCCGAGCCCTTTTCCACACCTGAGAGCCTGAATATGGAACGTACGTATGCCTGAAAATGCAACAATTTATTGTCAAAACGATTTATTAACAATTCCAAGGCTTTGTCGTAATTATCTTCCGTTGGTTCGAAAGCGCGAATCGCTTCCAACGCAGGTCCTGCCAGGCATGATCGAAGATGCTGAAACTTCTCCACTTTAGTTAATTCCTCATTTTGGCCGACGACAGTGTTGTACATAGCGAAGAAATGGGGCCAGTCGATGTATGCTCCGCCGAAACGTGGAAGTTCAAATTGCGGTAATCTAGAGAGACCCGCTGCGCCTCTTGAGCTGCCATTTAGCTCGTTCGGGTTGCTCCGAATTGCTGTAGAATGGAGAATCGAGGCCTTACGCAGATTGATGAGTTCACGATTAAGCTTGGATGTCACCTCGCAGCTGACTTGGTCAAATTGCGACCTTGCGTCCGTGGCCAGCTCCATAAGATTAAGCTTCTCAAGTTTGGATTGTGCAGCATCAAAGCTGGAGCGCATTTCGCTGATTAAATCCAGTCTAGCCTGCAACTCAGCTTCATCGAAATGCATCAGCTGATCAGCAGAAAAAAACGCATTTAATGCATTGAGTTGCCGAGATACTGATTCTGCTTTTGCCTTGTAAAAGTCAAAGTCAGAGTGAGGAGCCGCATTTGAATTTGATTCGTTCACAGCCATTTCAATTGCTAGTCACGACTGACTCACGCGATTAGCACTGTCGAAAATGCACGTAGGTTTGAGTGTATGTTGTTCGCAAAATAACGGACAAACGAAATGCAGACGAGATTAACGGCAAGTACAGGTTGATCGCTGACTGACCGCTGCGTTAACGAAAGTTTTGGCAAAGCGAGACGAAAAAGAGTAAGCGCGCGTAATTAAAACGAGAGCGAAAATGTGCGAATGTGTGTGTGTGTGCGAGCGCGTGGTCTTTGCATCGAATTATGCAGAAGACGCCTAGAATGATTATTAACACAATAGTTTATAACCTTTCACTTGCACTTGAACAACGAGAGAGAACTGCGAGTTCTAACCAATGACAATGAAGGTGAAAAAAGTAGAAGCAACAATAATTTTCCACTGAACAATGAACACCCTTCAAAAAATTTAAAAACAAAACAAGTTCCTGCACACCTGTGTGCTATCTGTCAACCGATCTTCCACTACATTCTAGCATACAGGTTACAAGTTACACGCCTTGCTCACAATCTCCTCCTTAAGAAAACTCAATCACGTACGCACGCGTAAGTGCGGGAGTGATCCTCCACCTGACAACAACCCACAATAAAAAAGGGTCATCCATAAATGATGACCCTTCGAACAAAAATGTTACATATGTGACACCAACCCACACATTTTCTAAAAAAGGTCACACACCTGTCACTCCTCACCCAAAAGCAATAAATTAAGTGCTAAATGAAGCAATTAAAAATCAAAACAAACCAAGATCCTGCACACCTGTGTGCTATCTGTTAACCGATCTTCCACTACATTCTAGTATACATAAATGATGACCCTTCGAACAAAAATGTTACATATGTGACCCCAACCCACAAATTTTCTAAAAAAGGTCACACACCTGTCACTCCTCACCCAAAAGCAATAAATTAAGTGCTAAAAGAAGCAATTAAAAATCAAAACAAACCAAGATCCTGCACACCTGTGTGCTATCTGTTAACCGATCTTCCACTACATTCTAGCATACATAAATGATGACCCTTCGAACAAAAATGTTACATATGTGACCCCAACCCACACATTTTCTAAAAAAGGTCACACACTTGTCATCCCCAACCCAAAAAGCAATAAATTAAGTGTATAATTAGGCAATTAAAACTCAAGAGCTGTCAACAAAAAGATTTACGACTTCCTGTCATAGAATACCCAGTTCCCTACTACTGCCCACGTTTTATAGTTTTTGTCAACTCATTCTTTAGCGTTGGCAATGTGTCAGTGATTATTTTGGCAGCCAAAGTTATTGGGAATTATTGAACGTATGAAACTCAGGCTGCCTCGTTTTTCTGCAATGTTTTTCTTGGCCAGGTCTTTAGCTGCTGCCTGCAAACATGTTGTCTGCGTACATGTTGCATGTGTAGGGCAACATTTTTGGTTGACTGCAGACTGCTGGGATGTTAGTTGTTAGCTGTTCATTTGAATGTATTTAATTGAATATATAATTTTTTCATGTTCTCTCTATCTACGTATTCCACTATAGTTAACATAAAAATATGAATACATCTAGTAATATTAAGAGTGTGAATACACTGAACGCATAGTCTGGTTGCAATGACTAGCTTTACTTATCTTTTGTCGTTAATTAATTGGCAGCAGAAGCATGCTATTTAAATGTATGATTGATTTGTAGATTGAGTGTTGAAAATTAAGAACATCCAATTAAACAATAAATGTTATGCAAATTGTGTTGTTACATAATATATACAGTGAGCGTCAGCTTATTTTCAACAGTGTCAAAGAAAAAACGTAATTGCCTGCCATATGTGTTTCGGATTCAGCTCAGTATTGGATTGTAGCCCCACATAATTCCGTCCGTCCGAGCCATAAATGTTGAATTTGGACTCATCTTCAAATATGACTGTGTTCCAGAACTCCAGATCCTTGTCCAAGTGGGTTTTGGCGACCGTCATCCTAGACCCTTTATTTGGTGCGCTTATAAAGGACTTTTTCCGTGGTTCTCGGGCATTTAAGTCATGTTTGCGCAGGACCATGCGCACAGTTTCCATACAGCACTTTTTCCCCATTTCATCCTGCACCTGTTGAGTCATTTTTGGAGTCGATAGCTTGAGATTTGCCCTTATTTTCCTGATGATCCTCCGCTCCTCCTCTTCGGTGAAAATCGGATTTGGTGCCATTCTGCCCTTGCCCTCAATCCGATTTGCGTCGACGAAGCGCCGAATGATGTTATACGTGGTTGAGTTGCTCAGATTAACCATTTAAGCTATTTGGCGATGTGAATATCCGTTCTTGTGGTGTTCCAGGATGAGTTTGCGTTGTTCAATGGTAGTCCGTTTGTCCATAGTCCTTGTGGGCTTATTGAACTCGGGATGCAGGATATAACTAAACTGACTACGAAGTATTGATCTATTTATTCCGAAAATACTCAACTTTAGGTAAAAAATCCGGGTTCTATGGCTTCCAGGTGTCCACAATGTACCTGATCCAAATAAGCTGTCACCTAAAAATAGGCTACATTTTTACATAATCCTACCTAGCAGGTGGGGAAACCTCAGTTTATGAGGGTCATCCATTCATATTGGTGGTTAATACATGTACCTACCATCGGTCTTTGGAATTTTTGAAAAATAATGTATAATTACTTTATGGCAGGCAATTACGTTTTTCTTTGACACTGTTGAAAATAAGTTGACGCACACTGTATGTAAGTTAGCAACATGTAAATATTAATAACATAACATAAGGTGTACCTTGGTCTGAAGAACTTGTGGCATGGTTCGGATGGAGCTGAGCTGAGGCCACCGGGCGGGTCGCAGGTTGCGGATAGCGAACGGCATCCCTTTGGGGAGGTTAGCTTCGAATAACGTGGCAAATGTGCCCGTTAATAAGCAGTCCCTGACAAACAGCGGGATCGATTATTATTAATCGTACCGACAGGGCGCTTGTGTTGCCGCCTCTCAAAACATAGCCTCACACAATCCCCCAAACTCCTATAACTAATACCTACCCCCATCCTATCCCCACACATCTCGATTCGGGCCGGACTAAGGTGTCAATCGGACCGTGCCGAGAGTCAACTTGGGCCCGGACTATCAAATAGCCCAGTTCTTAACGGTGAGCTCAGGCAGATGGCTACCGTCTGTTCTAATCAGCCTTGCCCGGGTATCGCAGATCTCTGCCCGGGTGGACAATACTTTCTCTGCAAATCGTGGGCATAACAAGCATAAGAGAAATATAACTATTCCGCAGGATCTTCCTGCAAACGAAGTCGAAAGACGAATGGAGGACCGAGCCCTAGACGGGGGAGGTCATCGTATGTGCGTAGTTCATCCTCCACACCGACCCACTCCAACACCAAGAAGGGTGCCCATTGCAGAGCATGGGCACAATCAGCAGGCACCAGACTCGAGGCAAGAAGGTGTGGTCGGAATACCCCGACCAACACATCCGGCATCGAGGGCTGGTGGGCAGGCGGCACAACGGCCGAAGAAGAATGGTGAGCATCTCCCACCGAGGGGCCAACCCGGTGGGCTGGATGACCCGAACCGTAAAAATCTCTGCGGTTCACGTGTCAAATGGTACCTGAGGTACCAGGGAGGTACCACGGGAATGGCCCCGGATGAAGCCGTCATATAGGCAAAAGAGCCGAAGGATACCCTCAGTTACGGCACCGGCCCCTAAATGATGACACCGCCAACGGACACGCCCAAAAGGTGGTGTTCGATGGCTAAGGGCGCTGCGCAAGGTCCAGCGGGGATGCGGATGACGAAAAGTAAGGGACCTGGACATGCGCCCGAGCACATCACCTGCAGCGGCCATGAAACATAGACCTCCAGCTCCCGAGAAACCTCGCCAAAACTACGCGGCGACGGCCAAGAGGGTCAAGGTGGCAGTGTTGCCTGTGGACTACCCCCAGGTAATGCTAAGCAACGAAGATCTGTCCGCACTAGAAGAGGCGATAGTGGATGACCTCGTAGCGGGTCACGCCTCAGGGTGGGACACCACATTGACGTTCACGGGCATTCATTTTAGGATCGGCCATCTGCTGATCGAATTGACATCACGGTTACGGGCAGCGGTGGTGGGTGCATCTCCGGGCCCCATTCACAATGTAGTCTGGAGCCCCTCCGTTAGTAGATGACGAAAGTCATCACAACGGGCTGGCCCAGGTAAACATCCACCGTGCTAAAGCAGCCTCGGCTGTCCTGGCGAGGATGTTTACCAAACGGCATCTTGGGCTAGCACTTGTACAGGAGCGATGGGCGAACAATGGCATCAAAGGCCTGTTCACGGCCAGCTCAAAGGTAATATGGGATCAAAGACACCCGACACCGAGAGCATGTTTCATGGTGAGAAAGAGATTAATTTCACTATCCTTTCAGAATTTCTAACGGGGACTGCGTTCCCATAGCCATACAGGAGAAGGGAAATACAACCCCCCTAGTGGTAGCATCGGCATACTTTGCAGGAGATGGAGCCTGGTGGAGTACTGCCGAAAGGAGAAGAGACCGATAATTATCGGATGCGATGCCAATGCGCACCAGAGAGATACACTCAGCCGTGTTAGGAGACTACTCATTAGTAGCCTAGCCCTCGGTTATATACCGAGAGCAGCGGAGTAGAGCAAGGGTAGTCTTCATCCACAAGGCAGGGAAGAAATACATCACCAACCCAAAGTCCTTCAGACCCATCAGCTTGACATCGTTTTTAGTGAAATTAATGGAGCTCACGCCACTCCACCAACTAAGGCTCCAACAGAAAGCAACGCTTATAAGGATGTCAGTTGAAGGAGTTGGGGGCAATCACATCCTAAGCCACAAATATGCCCAACTTCTAGCAGATGAACTTCCCCTAATTACGCAACCTAGGGACGAAATGGCAGCCAAATATATATTTGAGCGAAATTTCAAGGTTCAGATGAGTAGTAAGAGGGAATGGACGACACTAAATGAAGTCCACCTTATGAAACCGCACAGCATAAAAATGGTATACTGATGGATCTCTCACCACACAGGGAACAGGTCTCGGAGTGGTCGGCCCTCGGATAACATACTATGAGTCCCTAGGAAAGCACACTAGCTTATTTCAAGCTGAGGTGTGTGCGATAGGGTGGTGTGTGGAATTTAAACTAAAGCGATACTATCGGAACGCGGATATATCCATCCTCTCCGATAGTCAAGCAGCAATAAATGAACGAAAATAACAGCCAAAGTAGTCCACGAAGTAAGCTCCAAGCTTGGACCTACTCGGACCACGTAATAGGCTTACCCTAAGATGGGTTCCGGGTCACAGGAATATAGCGGGGAACGAAGCGGCTGACGAACAAGCAAGAATGGGGTCAGAGAGACCCATGATAGGCCCTGAACCGTATTGTGGCGTAGGAAGACCTACAATACGGCTACAAATCAGGGATGAAGAAAGACAGATGCGGATACGGAGCTGGGCAGAGACACCAGGACTCCAACAAGCAAGAAGTCTCCTAGGTGGTTACAATAGGCTACGATTTAAGCACATAATACCCATAGGAAGGAACAGACTCAGAATACTCACCGGTCTACTAGCGAGGTATGCAGGTCTTGTGAAGATGAGGAGGCATCCTCACTACACATTCTAGCAGAATGCGTCGCCTTGATTAGAAAGAGAAGCACCATCCTAGGGAAGCATGTCCTGAGTCCAAAGGACATAGAAACCCTCAACCCAACAAAGATCCTGACATTCGTGCAGGACCTGGGGTTGATGGAAGAGATGTAGGCTCAGAAAGGGGTCTCAATAGACCTTATAGGTCGCAGTGCTGGTTCTCCCCATTTATAATAACATAAGGTGTAAATTGCAACGCTGTGAACAGTGTAACAGTGTAAATTTGTAAAATGCAACTCTGCAAGAAGTGTAACAGTGTTAAGATAACAAAATGAGAGTACCATTGTTCAAACTAGACGTAACAGAGTGAGCAGTGCAGTCATGGCGTGGTGAGTAAAAAATGTATAACAAGAATTAGCGTAGTGTACTTAATGGCTAAAAAAAATAAAGTATACTTATTTGCAATGGCATGATGTGTGAATCGATAAACAAATTAACATAGTATATCAAGTGAACTAATAAAAATAAAATGTATATATAACAAATTGTGTGTCATTCTTAAAGATGAATTACTGCAGGTAACATCAAGGATAGCTAGGGCCCAAAGTACATCGATACATTGCCGTTGAAGGAGCGGTTGGGTCCAAAAATATTCTCGTCAGTTGCGTCATTACAGAGAGATGTGCAAACGCACAAAAAAGTCAGCTGCAATTGAGACAGACGGCCGTCAGCTGTAGGTGAAATCCAAGGATGGCTGAACAAGATAGACATTGCAGCAGTCATTAGCAATGCTAGTTATGTTACTTGATGGCGAACACATGTTTGACGTGAGCTGCTGATTGGCGACAAACAACTGCAATACATTTAGCAGTCTGTCCATCTTCTTACCTATTTCATTCACTAGCAACATGTTTTGATGTAATAATTGCAGAATGGAAGTTCTTACTTGCGAATTCTGCCATGGATCACTCTCCAAATTGCGTTGCTGGTTGACATGCCATTGGCAAAAAGGAGGGGAAGGCAACTCAGAACGAACAGTGTTCAGTGTTGTATTTTCTTTGGCTTGGGAAGCCTTATTGACAACACAGCGCCCGTACAAACAGCGAGTGCATTTTTTGTGTTTTAACATTAATTGACATTTTTCTTGGCTTGGGAAGCCTTATTGACAACACAGCACTGGTACAAACAGCGTGTCCATTTATTGTGTTTTAACATTAATTGACATTTTTCTTGGCTTGGGAAGCCTTATTGACAACACAGCGCTGGTACAAACAGCGAGTGCATTTTTTGTGTTTTAACATTAATTGACATTTTTTTTGGCTTAGGAAGTGTAATGGGCCCATACTCCATTGAATGCAAATTTAGAATTACATTTGAAATTTTCAGACTCGCACCCAAACCCAACCGTGGTCTGTTGTCAGCAGCTGCTGACAGCTGTGCTAAAGAGAAGCTTCTGCTTCTTAGTTCTGCTAGAAGTCCCAGAGCAATAAAACGCGTCAAATTCCCGCCAATTTAAAATTCTTAATCTAACATATAATTTGGCACGAGGGAAAATCAACTCCGCATATTTTGAAGCCATCTACGGCTTAAAGTGGAATTGATTGAAATCATTGAGCGCAGCTGCAAAGACGTGTACCGGCGCATGGTTTCTTGCTAGGCGAGTATCTTGTATAAGGGCGGACGCCTAACACCTGGACCGAAGACGCCAAACACCCAGGATTGGAATCTCCAAGGGAGTGGAGGAAAGCCGATGTAAAATTCTGGCCGCAGCACTGTCCTCATGGCAGCCTAACATATTTTTTTCTGTGCTCCATCAAACCACACAAACTAAAACAAAAAAAGAAAAGAAGAAAAAAGCAACATACGTATATATAGTGACATCCAGATCACGCAGATCTCTCATGTCCACACTCACTCCAACAACGCCAACGCCAACACCACATAAACAATGCCAACGCATGCAACCACGACAACGCCACATAAACATAAACATAAACAGTAGCATACATAACGCCACGCGCAGATCCCTTTTGCAACATCAGCAAATTTCATCAATAACAAACCCAACTGAAGCCAGCGATCATAACGCCAAACGCCTTCACCAGAATATTCTAACAATAACAAACCCCACTGGAGCCAGCGATCATAACGCCAAACGCCTTCGTCAGCAGATTCTAACATAAGCAATTTTTCTTTAAATAAAAGCCCTTCAATAAGCCAATCTTGAAATAAGACGAAAATGCGAGATTTCTTTATCGATTAAGCCAGTAGCATAAGAGAGTTACATTTTGTACACCAAACTGAACAGACGAGTTTTGATGAATAAAGAATTATATTTTTTTTAATCAAATACCGTAATCAGACATTCAATTATATATATGTGAAAAAAAATGTATGGTGTAAAGAACCTTTTTTAGTTCAGTTGATTTAGCTGGGCTAAAACTCAGTCGAGCTATGGGTTCGAGCAACAAATTTATATCTGATTGCAATGCGATAATTAACGACAATTAACGAATATATAAAAATTATGCTTTATATGGCTCGACAGCACAAATAAAACGCTGTACAAGCAATCACTAAGCAACTCGAAGAAGATACAAAAATTGGACACCATGCTCCATTTTCTTGAACAAAGAGTTCGTGTTTTAGCTAGCGGAAGCAAAACACATAGCAATACCAAAAGAGACTCGATGGGAGCAACTTGTGCATCCTCCTCAACTACGAGTACAAGGAAGGATTGTGTCTATTGCAAGAAGGCTCATCATGTCATATTTCGGTGCACCAATTTCCGTGCAAACACAGCCTCTGGGAGATTAAATTGGATTCGACGACAAAGACTATACGTCAACTGCCTCAATGGAGGTCACATGGCAAAGGCTTGCCCAAATCCCTTTAAATGCTTCAAGTGCCAAAAAAGGCACCATACGCTGCTGCATTTAGAAAATTCCCCATTGGAGCCACAAAATCCAATTGTGGCATCAGCAAGTAGCAAGAATATGAATCTACTTGCAACAGCAAAAGTAATAGTCCAAGGAAACAATGGACAACAAGCAACGTTCAAGGCTTTGCTGGATTCTGGATCACAGATCAACGTGATATCAGAACGACTCGCCTCTTTGTTATCATTAAACCGACACGGTTCCACATTACGAATTGAAGGCATCGGTGGACAATAAAAGACAAGCAGAGCTCGTGCAATTTGATGGTAAAGTCATTACACAACGACTTTACAATGCGGATTGAAACAGTTATTCTACCGCACATTATTACGGATCAGCCAACCCAAAGTATAAATGACAAAGATTGGAACATGCCAGCAAACCTACCTTTGGCAGATCCCCAGTTCAATAAACCTGGAAAAATCGACATGCTTATCGGTGCGGAACATTATTATGCACTATTGCTCCCGCAACAACACAAAATACCCTCTGGTCCAATCATGCAAGAGACTAAGTTGGGATGGGTTGTGGCTTGAAAAATCAAAAATTCAAGGATGTTAGCAGAAATTTGTGCAGTAGCAGCGGGAGAGAAAACAAATACCATAATGGAGCGATTCTGGACCATTGACAATTTGGAAACCACAGAAAGGCATCGTACACCAATTGAAAAGGAGTGCGAGAGCCATTTCGTAGAGAACTTGCAGACTGCAGCAGATGGGAGATTCATAGTAAAATTGCGGTTTGCTGAACATTCTTCAGCCCTGGGGGCCTCGTTGGAGACTGCAGAAAAACGTTTCCTCGCAATAGAAAAAAGGACAGATTCAAAAATCTGGAAATCGTATGTGAACTTCATGACTGAATACGAACAATTGAGTCATATGAAATCTGTCCCTCGAAAGCTCCTTCCAAAATCTCACTATTTCATCCTTCATCATTGTGTGCTGAAACCTGACAGCAGCACCACAAGGCTAAGAATTGTCTTCGATGCATCTTGTAAGACATCGACAGGAAAATCCATAATTACATATCGCAAGTTGGACCCACGGTGCAAAGTGATCTCATGTCAATTCTATTGAGATTCAGAACGCACAAGTACGTGGATGCTTCAGAACAGGTATATGGCGCAGCAATATATGTACGCGCAACGTACAAAAACGAGCAAATATCTATGCGCTTACTATGCTCAAAGTCTCGAGTGGCTCCAACAGCAAAACAGTCACTACCTCGCCTGGAACTATGTGCTGCATTATTAGGTGCTGAGCTCGCGGACAGGATTCGACGCTATCTCAACCTTGACTCTACCACAGTGCCAGGATACTTTTGGTCGGATTCTACCGTTGTTCTCTCATGGATCAATGCACCGTCTTCCACATATCATACGTTTGTGGCCAACCGAATAGCGAAAATTCAGGCAGTGACAAGTTAGAATAATTGGCGGCATGTATCATCTGCCAACAACGCAGCAGATGTGATCTCAAGAGGAATATCTGCACGAAAGTTACACGAGCACAGTCTATGGCTCTATGGACCACTCTTCTCCATGGCTCTCGAGACAAATGGATAGCCCCTCCCATCATCTCTCCGAGCAACCTGGAAAGGAAAACTAAGCATATAAGCTTAGCTGCAACTGAATCAGCAATAGGCGAAGAGTTGTATACCTGCCGACACAGCAACTCATTTTTCAAGTTACAACGCATTGTGGCTTACATGTTGCGATTCTGCTACAAGCGTTACAGATCAGCAACGACCACGCTGTGTAAAATGGAACTGGATCGCGCTCGCAATATAATTCTACGAACAATACAGCAAACTGAATTTATAGCTGAACTGAAAAGTTTGAAGCGCCACAACACAGTGGACAAAAAGAGTCCCATCTCATCACTCTCACCAATACAAGGGTTAGATGGACTCATGCGAGTTGGAGGTAGATTGGAGCAAGCCCCACTCCCGTACAATGCAAGGCACCAGATTTTGCTGCCTTACAATGATAATAAAGATGATATTGCGAGAGCTGCATGAAGACAACATGCACTGCGGACAACAATATTGGATTCTGAACGACAAAACTATGTCGAGAAACATCGTTCATAACTGTGTGACGTGCAACAAGGCAAGGCCCAAGTTAATGAATCAAGTTATGGGCAATCTGCCACCCGATCGAGTGACACCAACACGCCCATTTCTCACTACAGGCGTAGACTACTGCGGACCAATTTGGATTCATCATAAAGTTCGCAGAAAAAGACCAAAAGACGCTTTCTCAGCCGCCGCGGAAAATGTCAAACGATTCATTGTGACAATGCCACCAACTTTGTTGGAGCAAACAACCAACTAAAGGAATTAGGAGGTTCAATATTTGGCGAGAAAACTCAAGCAGAGATCATCAATCACTGCAACAAAAAACAAGTTGCTTTCAAATTCATACCGCCACGAGCGCCATCATTTGGAGGTCTATGGGAAGCTGCTGTAAAGTTTGCAAAACGACTACTAGTTACTACGACAAATACCGCATCTCTAACATTTGAAGAACTAAATACGGTGATCATCGAAATTGAAGCGATCTTAAACTCTCGCCCAATTACACCAATGTCAAATGACCCTACGGACAACACAGCCCAGCACATTTTCTGATTGGTGAAACGCTGACTGCTCCCCCCGATGTCAACACAGACCGCAACGAAAAATCCTTACTAAAACGGTGGGAACTAGTATCCAGACTCAAGCAAGGATTTTGTAAGCAATGGTAGGAAGACAACATACCTGTGATGAGTTGGCCAATGGGACGCATTGTACGCACAAATCCAGGCCAGGATAATCACATTCGAGTGGTTGACGTCAAAACTGCCTCAGGCATCTACAAACGCCCAAACAGTCTATTCGGAGTATTAGACTCGGACTACGCTGATAAAATGAGCAAGGTGATAGAGAAGGTAAAAACAAACGAAGAATTTTTACTGACATTACTGAAAGATCAAACTTCAGTACTTGATTCGACCATTAACATTGTCAAGAAGACAAGATTTGAATCTGACAAGCGAGTAAAACGCTGCCGAATGAAGAATACATATGCTTTGACCATCAAGCTATATTTAGTGTTAACAATCGGTGTGAGTTTCAACTGTTTAACAACAAAACACCAACGACGTGTCAAGTAACTCATAAAACAACCAAAATGGTATGGTCAAAAACACACCGTCCCAATAATTGGATCTTTGCAACGCATTCTGCAATGGAACTACAAGCCGTATACAACGGAACCCCGTCTACTATACAAATAAAGGACACCGGACTACTAACGTTGTCTTCAGGTTGTACAGCACGCAACTCAGAAGATAAGGAACTGGATGACTTGCAGCTAAAAATTGAACACACTCAACAAACAAGAGCTGCCCGACCAAATAAGTCCAAAGCATCCGTCCTTGTGCTACTTGCCTATATACTACGGAAGCAACGCTTTTGGACCTTGCAACCAGCAGCTACAAGGAATGAGGCTGCCACTACACCCGTGCCATCACCCGTGATCACCGATTCAAAGGCCGGGATATTGTTTAGGTTCATATAAATTAACATGTATTTAATCATAAGCCATTTGTAAGTACGCTGCAGATAGCGCAGATGCACAGCAAATAAGATACACCGAATCCATGAGTTGTGATTAGAAATCCTAAGCAAACATTATCGTCTAAGAATTCTGTATATAAACCATGCATTTTTACTAAATAAAGTCAGTGTTCTTCATAGCCTCAATACCTTCAGAGGTCTTCATTCATTTCTACCATCGCATTTAATGTGCGCAACGAAGGACCTCACTCTCCGCAGTTCAACTAGTTCATGTGCTAGTTGCGACGACCTTTAATAGTCAGTTTATGTGCTGAATACTTCCCTCTATACAAACAGATCTTTTGAGAAAACTATATCAGATATGAGATTAATAAAACAAAAAACGAACATAGAAGTGAGGAATATCGACTTAAAAAACGGGGAAAACAAACAAGTTAGACATAGCAGATTATTACCCAATTCAATTAGAGCCTTAATTGTTGTGCCTTCTAATTGTGGAAAAACGAATGTAATGATCAGTTTGATTGAAAGCCCGAATGGACTGAAATTTGAAAATATTTATTTATATTCAAAGTCTTTACAACAACCGAAATATGAATATTTGAAAACAGTCGTGAGTCCAATAAAAGGGATAGGATATTTTACATTCTCAGAAAACGAAAGTGTTCTAGCACCAAGTAAAGCTAAAAAGAACTCTATAATGATTTTTGATGATGTAGCATGTGAAAAATAAAAATAATATTCGTGCATACTTCTGTATAGGACGACATAATAATATTTATGCGTTTTATTTATGTCAAATGTATACACACATCCCTAAACATCTTATTCGTGATAATGCAAAACCTAATAATAATCTTCAAGTAAGATGAACTAAATATGAAACATGTATACCAAGATCATGTAGGAGTAGACATGAAATTTGATGAATTTAAGAACATTTGTCAATTTTGTTGGAAGTAAGTAAAGATGATCCTCTAGAAAATGTACGCTATAGACGAGGATTCGCTGATTTTATTATAATTTGAGTTATAATATAAGGAAATGTAATTATTATTTCACTTCAAAATAATCAATCAATATGACAACAACTCTTACTTTGACGGGCAAAAGCTCAATTTTAATGGCAAACTATCATCCACCAATTGAATTGGAGGGAAATTATGAGTGTGTACTCATTGATTTCCACATGTATAACTCAATTCCAAATGTTGATCATGATAATAATTTATTTCATATTGGAGAACATGTTTTTGAGATACCTATTGGATCATACGAGCTTAGTGATATAAGTAATATTATTATTGAGAAAGTGGAGGAAAAAGAATCAGATAAATTAAAACATCCTATTATCGAAAGTAACAACAATACGCATCAAGTAACAATTTCAACTAAGGAACAAGCTTTATATTTTAATAAAAAGAATACAATTGGTCAATTATTCAGGTTTAATAAAAAGATATTAAACCCGAATTCTATTCACATCTCAGACCAGCCTGCGGATATTTTAAAAGTAAATACAATTCGGATAGAATGCAATATTGTGGATCGTATGTTAATGCAGAATCAAGCCATGTGTTGCATGAGTTTGCTTTAAATGTCCCTCCAGGGACAGAAGCAAAGAAAAAACGGACAAAAAATGGAGGCTCACTACCACTAGAGTAGTAGGGAATTGGGCATTCTAGAACAGGAAGTCGTAAATCTTTTTTTTGACAGCTCTTGAATTTGAATTGCCTACTTATGGCACTTGATTTATTGCTTTTTGGGTGGGGGGTGACAGGTGTGTGACCTTTTTTAGAAAAATTTATGATTTTGGGTCACGTACGTGACCCATGATCATGATCGAAGGTCATGATTTATGGTTGATCCTTTTTTTTTTATTGGGGCTGGAGTCAGGTGGAGGGTCACGCGCGCACTTTTGTGTGCGTACGTGATTGAGATTTCTTAAGGAGTAGATTGTGAGCAAGGCGTGTAACCTGTAACCTGTAAGGCTAGTGATGGTATCCGTTATAATATGCCGATGACAAATGTCACACAGGTATACAGGAACTTGTTTTGTTTTGATTTTTAATTGTTTCATTTAGCTCTTAATTTATTGCTTTTGGGTGGGGAGTGACAGGTGTGTGACCTTTTTAGAAAAATGTGTGGGTTGGTTTCACATACGTAACATTTTTGATCGAAGGGCCATCATTTATGGATGACCCTTTTTATTGTGGGTTGGTGTCAGGTGGAGGATCACTCCCGCACTTACGTGTGCGTACGTGATTGAGTTTTCTTAATGAGGAGATTGTGAGCTAGGCGTGTAACCTGTAACCTGTAAGGCTATTGATGGTGTTAGTTATAATATGCCGATGACAGATATCACACAGGTGTACAGGAACTTGTTTTGTTTCGATTTTTAATTGCTTCATTTAGCACTTAATTTATTGCTTTTGGGTGGGGAGTGACAGGTGTGTGACCTTTTTAGAAAAATGTGTGGGTTGGTTTCACATACGTAACATTTTTGATCGAAGGGCCATCATTTATGGATGACCCTTTTATTGTGGGTTGGTGTCAGGTGGAGGATCACTCCCGCACTTACGTGTGCGTACGTGATTGAGTTTTCTTAACGAGGAGATTGTGAGCTAGGCGTGTAACCTGTAACCTGTAAGGCTATTGATGGTGTTAGTTATAATATGCCGATGACAGATATCACACAGGTGTACAGGAACTTGTTTTGTTTCGATTTTTAATTGCTTCATTTAGCACTTAATTTATTGCTTTTGGGTGGGGAGTGACAGATGTGTGACCTTATTAGAAAAATGTGTGGGTTAGGTTCACATACGTAACATTTTTGATCGAAGGGTCATCATTTATGGATGACACTTTTTTATTGGGGGTTGGTGTCAGGTGGAGAATCACTCCCGCACTTACGTGTACGTAGCTGCTTGAGTTTTCTTAAGGAGGAGATTGTGAGCAAGGCGTGTAACCTATAACCTGTATGCTAGAATGGTGTGCAGTTTTGTTTTATTTTGTTTTTTTTTTTTAATTGAGGGTTCATTGATCAGTGTAAAAGTGTTTTTGGTTCTCTTTTCGCACCTTCGTTGTCATTGGTTAGAACTAGTAGGACACCTCCCACCTGAGTGGGTATTATCGACATGAAGTGTTGATAAGCAGGTACTTCGCACTTATGTTTGACACGTGCTTCTACGGTTCTCTCCCTCTTTTTACTATGCGTCCTGGTTGAGTGACCCTTCTTATGATTATTTCACAATAATTTGAAAAATAGCCTGCTGTGTGTTTTGTATACCTGCTTTCTTCATACCTAGGTTCATAGAGTTTATTATGTTTAAATAAAAGAATTTTTTTGTTTACGTTTTCATAATATAATTTATTTATTCTTATTGTTATAGTTTATTTTTAAGATAAATGTATATATTAAAATGTATTATTATTAATATCCATATTATTGATCCTCTTTGATAGGTTAGTGTATTGAAATATAAGACGATCCAGTTTTCTTTTATATGATACAAAGTAGGGACAAGCACATGTATCAACTCCTTCTGTTGCAGCATTAGAGGCCCATGAGCACACCGTCAAGTGCTTTCCATATTTTTATTGAACAAGACGAAAGTTTTCATACTCTAAGAAATATTCTCGGTATTCCTCCAACAGTTTAGCATGCTCAGGAAAATGCACATCCTCAAACTTCTTGAGGAAATCATAAATTTTCCTCACATTTGTTTAATTCCAAAATTCGTAATTAGTCCCATAATGTTGTGTGTATTCTTCAAATTCAGAAATGCATTAAAGAATTATTTTACTTTATTTTTAAAGAGCCTATACTTGTATCACTTTCTCTTGTAATACTTGTCTATACCGGTTTACATATTTTTCTATTTCTTTTCCTATCTTTCTTGAAATTCCAAAACATAAACGAGTTAGGTCAATTTCTGCTTCATGTCCATAAGATGCACCTAAATCTAAAAGTTGCACATCATATTTTCCAATCTTTGAACATTTAGGGATAATGTAATTGTTATATAAGTATCTAATCCAACATAAGAATGATGTTAAAAATATCCCTAATCTTATGAAGGCTCTCCATGTCTCACTATCAAATTCAATTTTATTACCATATTGATTTAAAATTAATATGCATTGCTTATCTGATTTTCTAATTTTAAAATGACACTTTATGCTTTCAATCTTGGGATTATCCATTAATGTATCAGGCATCAAAAGTCAAACTGCACAAGCGTTAACTGGATATATTCCTTAAATGTTAATAATTAAAGCCATTCCTCTTTTCCAAATCCAATGAAATTGCGCTTATGTTGCTGCATCCAAACCATTGGTGTAAATCGTCTCGTTGTTGAAAAGCCACACTTTAATTTAATTAAATACTCAAATCCAAAAATGATTTCATGATCTTGTATTATTCTCGAATTTCTAGATTTTCTTAGCTGAAGTGTCTCCATATTGATTGAAAAGTTGACTCAAACTAACTTGAAATTGAATTGTTAGCGCTATATAAGGTGAAGAATCTAGATCATGATTCTCAGTACATTATTTACATTAAACACAAAATGATTAAGTTAGACAGAAGCTCGTGTATTCTTCTTGACTTCCAGTATATATTTGGAAATGAGAGACAAATTTTTATAAAAGAATTGGCCTTTATGCAAGCAGGATCAACTATACCGAATTTTTACCACTTCAAGCCTCCCTATGACATAAAGAGCTGGAAGAAATAACTAGAAAAACCATAAAAATAACTAAACAGTATGTTGATGCATTGGATTGGAGTGAAGGAGACATTTCTTATTTAAGCCTTGGTGATATATTAAGTCCATTAAATAGTTTCGCTTCAGTTATTGTACGAGGTATAGCTAAGAAAGAGTTTTTAACTAAATATTTAACTACAAGAATAATTGATTTAGAACTAGATCAAAGTTTAAGTCACTTTCAAAACATTTTTACAAATTGTAGAATACATAGGAAAATATCAAACCATTGTGCTCTAAACAATTTATTTAAACTCTTTTTAATCTTAGAAAGCTCTAATTTTAGAATATATGGAAATTAAATTCTGTTTCTAAATAATAATAATAAACACATTTAATTATAAATTTGGAATTTGTTTCTTTATTCATTTTACCCATTGGATCAACAATGCACTTAGATTAAAGTTTATAAGAAAATCAAATACAACTCGAGCGTTTCTTAAGGCACATACACCTTTATTTGAATGTGACCCACAGTCGGAGAAAACATTAAATTTTAGCTCATCTAATCATGGACATCCAAATTCTTCAATGTTCATTACACACGTCCTTAGATACTTTTAAGAAACTTTCTCTTTATATCTCCCTTCGTAACGACTCTCATATGTTTAACAAGCTCACGAAGATAATTTCTGTCTTTTAAAAAGCTTTCATTTCCATCATTCCAACAGAGATTGTGTTGATTTCTATTTAACCATATTGCCGTTTTACGGGCGTTCTTAGTTTATCTGAGAAAATCATATGGTGGTTTTATAAGGTAATGATCGTCTTGGTAATATTCATTCTTATAAACTATTGCAATTTTTTTTAATATAAAATGGTTGTTATTTCCATAAAATCCTTGAATGTCAACAACTACTTGATTCTTCATCAAATTTATTTAAACAATGCGCTGAACTAATCCCGTTAATGATGAATACTCAACTAACCGATCATGCATAAGTAGACAATATACTTTAGTGTTTCTCTCACTGGCACTATCCAACTCGATGGAAACTCTGATATCAATCGGACCAGTTTTTACACTCTCATTATTATGTGTTAGATCTATAACAACAATTGGTGCTTTTTCTTTGAATTCCTTAGGTGTTAACAACGGTTCAGACTGCTTCATATAGTAACTTGCTTGAAAATTTGTAAACATAACGTACAAACTTGCAAATCGATCACAATTAAAATTTATATTCATATCATCATAGGGATACGTCTCAGAGTTCAAATACACTTTCAAGTTTCGCAAATGATTTTGAATCAATTTATTATCTAGTTTAAAGACTATTATAGCAAAACGGGGGCGTTCTCTATTGGCTGCAAGCTTAACATTCCATACATGATGAGTACCCACTGCTAGTGTTGGATTGAGGTAACAATCCCAACTGCGGAATGCTATCGGTAGTGAGCCTCCATTTTTTGTTATGTTTAACATTAGTAATTTCTTCTCATCACTGAGACTAATATGTGGTACTTTCCATGTAATAATAGTTATGTTCCATTTATACTCATTATTTTAAATTGTACTATGATATACATCATCCATATTTTTAGATATGAGTAGAATTAGTTCATGTTTACAATTTAGTAAGACTTTGTTATAGTCTTCACAAAATCCAAGCAGGGTTTTAAGAGGAATACAGAAATTAAGAAAACCATCCTTTGCTAGTTGTTTTTCGTTTCCATTAAACCAACCAGAATTCTCAAGCATGCGACTTTCAGGCTTATTCAAGGAAATATAGTTTTTTAAGGTGGTTGATGTACCAACAAACCTAGTTCGATCAATTTCAATTCCATTCAACTCATATCGAACCTCATCAAAAAGATAGCTCATACAATTGTTTTTTAGTTTACCACCTTCAGTAGGCGTGTTGTTAGCCAAAGAAATCGAACCCTCAATATTAATAAAGCTCTCGCTCGGGACTATATTTAAGTCCTGATTTTGATTGTGATTCTAACATCATCATTACTCTTAAATGATTGGAGATAGGGAGAGTAGCTATGATATTCTTTCTTGCTTATACTCTCATCCGAATAGGGTTTCTCTCGATCAGTTAACAAATTAGTCATTGTTCTCTTATTTTTAGACCCAATGACTTTAAAAACAATTTGTTCTCGGTTGTGAGTGTTCTCCTTAACGATCTTCTTTCTTCTGCAGTATAACTCAAAATGTTTGATTGTGGAGGATAACATACATTTTTATTATAAATAATCATTTTTGATGTCTTAAATGTAAGCGAAGTGTAACACTGTCATTACGTAAATTAACTAAATGACCGTCCTGATCAACAATTCGTATTATTAATGAGTGTATCTCTCTCGTGTTCACTGGGAAATAAATAAGATTGTGGGCTTCTCACTCATTTTATAGCCTGGAGGGACATTTAACAAACTCATGCAACATATGGCTTGATTCTGCATTAACATACGATCCACAATATTGCATTCTATCCGAATTGTATTTACTTTTAAAATACCCACAGGCTGGTCTGAGATGTGAATAGAATTCGGCTTTAATATCTTTTTATTAAACCCGAATAATTGACCAATTGTATTCCTTTGTTAAAATATATAGCTTGTTCCTTAGTTGAAATTATTAATTTTTTTGTTTTAATTTATCTGTTTATTTTTTCTCCATTTTCTCAATAATAATATTACTTATTTCACTAAGCTCGTATGATCCATCCAAAAGCTTCTTGCTGATCTATGCTCGAATAAAAGGTATCCCATCCATTATTGAAATCTTCATCATTGTTTAAGAAATGGTCCAATTAAATCAGAAATTCATAAGATTTTGGAATTTAATCAGTCTCCCAGACTTTTAAAGTATATAGACTTAAATTCATTTCTCAGTACATTCTCAAAAGAAAAAAAAAAATTATATAAAAATAAAATTTTTTTAAAAGACTTTCAAATTATTAAACAATACAGTCTAGGAAAGTCAATGAAAAACGTTGATAAACGTAAAAATATTAAATTGGTCACATCGTGGGAAACCACAAATTGCATTAGATTGGGATGCTCGTGCCCTTGTTGCAAAGACCAGTTTCCATAGTTCTGCCCAATTTTCTGAAGATATGCATGCGATTCAAATGTATTGTTTACATCGGAATCAACCTAAAAACCGTATTAAACCATGTTAAACCACATGAAAAACAGTAAAAAACCATATCAAAAACAGTAAAACCACATGAAAAACAGTAAAAAACCACATGATAAACAGTAAAAAATCACATGAAAAACAGTAAAAACCGTTCGAAAACCAAAACCGCCTACAAAGGAGTTGAATGGCTTATATCTGTTATTTTAATAGCTAAAAATGGATGAGCACATACTGAAAGAATTGTTAAAAACAAGAAGCGCACTATAACTTCATCCCATTTCGTCCTCTTCAATTGGCGGTGGAAGCCTCGGGTTTGATCTCGATGGTTGTGGTGGTGGTGTTAATTGAAATGCATCCGTTACATTTTCCTCCTCCAGCCAGCAAATGAGATCTCTAAGTTCATCGTCATCTTTTTGTTTGAGTCTATACTATTCAAGAAGCTCTTTTATAACCCAAAACTCTACACCGAGTGCATTTATTTCATACATAAGCTAGCAAAACACAATAATTCACACACATTAGAATGGTTTTACAACGAAAACACTTACAGCGTTTCACTATTATGTACATTTACTAGGAAATTTTAAAATCCAAAAAAATCAGGTAAGCATTGCATACTAATTTTTGGGTTTTCATTTCCCTTTCATTTAATTTTAGTATGTATTGATGAACGCACACATTCGAAAGTTTTCAACATTAAAAACACGGACAGGGTTTTTACTATTCTGTACTTTTACCAGGAAATTTTTAATAAAAAAATCAGATAAGCAATACGTATTAATTTTAAATTTTCATTTCCTTTCATTTATTTTCAATATATATTGTTAGTACGCACACGTTCGAAAAGATGCAACCGATGTATTCAATCTGAAAAACCGTGTGAAACCATGTTGAGCCACATGAAAAACAGTGAAGAACCACATGATAAACTGCATAAAAACCGCTTGAAAACCAGAAACCACCTTCAAAGGTGTTGTTTGATGTTTACCTGTTATTTTCTCGCTAAAAATAGATGAACATATACTCAAAGAATTTACAAAAACAAGAAGCGCGCTAATAGAAAATTTCGAAGCATAAAATTAGGTAGATCCACATTTGAAATGCATGCGGGCGCCCCCTTTGTGGAAGTGCCTGATGAAGAGGACGAAAACGAAGTTATTGACCTTACAAAAGAGAGGGATATAATGGTGGCCACCTTCGCGGAGTCTCTGGATGAAGAGCAGGTCATCGAATCGATAGACTTTACAGAGTAGGAAGAAATAATGAAGCCCCCTTTGGGGAACTGCCTGATGAAGATTACGAAAACGAAGTTATTGACCTTACAGAAGAGGGAAATAATGGTGCCCATCTTCGCAGAGTCTCTTGATGAAGAGCAGGACGTCGATATGATAGACCTCACAGAGGACAGGAAATAATGGAGCCCCCTTTATGGAACTGCCTAACAGAGATGAAAGGGATATTTTTTATACTTCATATTTTTTTTATGTGTAAAGTAGACTTAATTTCGAAAAATGAAATCTAATAAAAACTAAATATTAAAATTAAAAATCATATGTTTTTTTCATCTGATTTTCACAACTTACTAAGCAACAAGTGAAAATGTAGTTTTCTTAAATTACCATCACAGACATACATTTTTTATGCTTTGAAATTTTCTTATAGTGCGCTTCTTGTTTTTGACAATTCTTTCAGTATATGCTCATCCATTTTTAGCTATTAAAATAACAGATATAAGCCATTCAACTCCTTTGTAGGCGGTTTTCTGGTTTTCGAACGGTTTACGTTTTCATGTGATTTTTACTGTTTATCATGTGGTTTTTTACTGTTTTTCATATGGTTTTTTACTGTTTTTCATGTGGTGTACTGTTTATCATATGGTTTTTAGTCATATACTTTAAAAGTCTGGGAGACTGATTAAATTCCAAAATCTTATGAATTTCTGATTTAATTGGACCATTTCTTGAACAATGATGAAGATTTCAATAATGGATGGGATACCTTGTTATTCGAGCATAGATCAGCAAGAAGCTTTTGGATGGATCATACGAGCTTAGTGATATAAGTAATATTATTATTGAGAAAATGGAGAAAAAATAAACAGATAAATTAAAACAAAAAATTTAATAATTTCAACTAAGGAACAAGCTATATATTTTAATAAAAGGAATACAATTGGTCAATTATTCGGGTTTAATAAAAAGATATTAAAGCCGAATTCTATTCACATCTCAGACCAGCCTGTGGGTATTTTAAAAGTAAATACAATTCGGATAGAATGTAATATTGTAAGCGGATCGTATGTTAATGCAGAATCAAGCCATGTGTTGCATGAGTTTGCTTTAAATGTCCCTCCAGGCTATAAAATGAGTGAGAAGCCCCACAATCTTATTTATTTCCCAGTGAACACGAGAGAGATACACTCATTAATAATACGGATTGTTGATCAGGACGGTCATTTAGTTAATTTACGTAATGAAAGTGTTACACTTCGCTTACATTTAAGACATCAAAAATGATTATTTATAATAAAATGTATGTTATCCTCCACAATCAAACATTTTGAGTATACTACAGAAGAAAGAAGATCGTTAAGGAGAACACTCACAACCGAGAACAAATTGTTTAAAGTCATTGGGTCTAAAAATAAGAGAACAATGACTAATTTGTTAACTGATCGAGAGAAACCCTATTCGGATGAGAGTATAATCAAGAAAGAATATCATAGCTACTCTCTCCTATCTCCAATCATTTAAGAGTAATGATGATGTTAGAATCACAATCCAAAATCAGGACTTAAATATAGTCCCGAGCGAGAGCTTTATTAATATTGAGGGTTCGATTTCTTTGGCTAACAACACGCCTACTGAAGGTGGTAAACTAAAAAACAATTGTATGAGCTATCTTTTTGATGAGGTTTGATATGAGTTGAATGGAATTGAAATTGATCGAACTAGGTGTGTTGGTACTTCAACCACCTTAAAAAACTATATTTCCTTGAATAAGCCTGAAAGTCGCATGCTTGAGAATTCTGGTTGGTTTAATGGAAACGAAAAACAACTGGCAAAGGATGGTTTTTTTAATTTCTCTATTCCTCTTAAAACCCTGCTTGGATTTTGTGAAGACTATAACAAAGTCTTACTAAATTGTAAACATGAACTAATTCTACTCATAACTAAAAATATGAATGATGTATATCATAGTAAAATTGAAAGTAATGAGTATAAATGGAATATAATCTAATATTACATGGAAAGTACCACATATTAGTCTCAGTGATGAGAAGAAATTACTAATGTTAAACATAACAAAAAATGGAGGCTCACTACCGATAGCATTCCGCAGTTGGGATTGTTACCTCAATCCAACACTAGCAGAGGGTACTCATCATGTATGGAATGTTAAGCTTGCAGCCAAGGAACGCCCCCGTTTTGCTATAATAGTCTTTAAACTAGATAATAAATTGATTCAAAATCATTTGCGAAACTTGAAAGTGTATTTGAACTCTGAGACGTATCCCTATGATGATATGAATATAAATTTTAATTGTGATCGATTTGCAAGTTTGTACGATATGTTTACAAATTTTCAAGCAAGTTACTATATGAAGCAGTCTGAACCGTTGTTAACACCTAAGGAATTCAAAGAAAAAGCACCAATTGTTGTTATAGATCTAACACATAATAATGAGAGTGTAAAAACTGGTCCGATTGATATCAGAGTTTCCATCGAGTTGGATAGTGCCAGTGAGAGAAACACTAAAGTATATTGTCTACTTATGCATGATCGGTTAGTTGAGTATTCATCATTAACGGGATTAGTTCAGCGCATTGTTTAAATAAATTTGATGGAGAATCAAGTAGTTGTTGACATTCAAGGATTTTATGGAAATAACAACCATTTTATATTAAAAGAAATTGCACTAGTTTATTAAGAATGAATATTACCAAGACGATCATTACCTTATAAAACCACCATATGATTTTCTCAGATTAACTAAGAAGGCCCGTAAAACGGCAATATGGTTAAATAGAAATCAACACAATCTCTGTTGGAATGATGGAAATGAAAGCTTTTTAAAAGACAGAAATTATCTTCGTGAGCTTGATAATAATATGAGAGTAATCACGAAGGGAGATATAAAGAAAAAGTTTCTTCAAAAGTATCTAAGAACGGGTGTAATGAACATTGAAGAATTTGGATGTCCACGATTAGATGAGCTAAAATTTAATGTTTTCTCCGACTGTGGGTCACATTCAAATAAAAGTGTACGTGATGTAACGAACCTTTCTGCTTCTTTCGGCCTGGCTTAACCTCAGCCGAGCTGCGGGTCCGTGCCACAAATTTGTATTTGTGCGAAGCGGACAATTGACCCAGCGCTTTATATATGTCAGTAGACTTGGTGTCCCTCGCCGGTGTTCTCGAGGTTTAACAGCCGTCCACTGAAGCCCCTGGTCGGTTTCGACGAGCGATCTTGTTCGTATGAGTTGGCTCCAGGCACTCCGCTCACTAGCTAGGCGAGTTTAAGGCTCACACCTGTGTGACAGCTGCAAACGCTATGGCCCTCCGGCTACCGCCAGGATTTCGCACGTACTGCAGTTGTCGGGGAACAGAGTTTGTCGCACTCACGTCGCTAGGCTCTTGCGAGTTTCGCCGTTGCCACAACTCAAGCGTGGCAAAGATTCACTCTTTCTTACCCGACTTCAGAACCTCAATGTCCTGCGTTATCCCTCGGTTGGTGCGGCGATTCCCTCGATGTTCCCTCGATGTTCCCTCGGCGTCGTTTCTGGATTTTTATTCACTGTGTATTGCGCGTGCTTTTCTTCTTACACTTTTTACTTGTTGACCGACTGTGCTTTTACTTGTTGACCGACTGCGCTTTTACTTGTTGACCGACTGACTGACCCCGTTTTGTGCTGCGACGCCCTTCTTAGAGTCCTCCCTCCCAGCCTTTTGTCGCGACTGTATTAAAGATCCCGCGATCGGCGTGGTGGCGTGATCTTTTGTAATTTTTCACTCTGTTCTGCTGGCGTCAGCCAATGTCTGTCGTTAGTGTGAGTATGGATGGCGATATTGCGTCTTGTCCCTTTTGCTCTGGGTCTTGAGCTGGTACACCCGTGCCCCGTGCGCCGCCGACATTTTTATTCGATAGGCCGGCCGTCGCACATAGTAGTTAGTGCGTCCGTCTGATGGGACCCGGGTGGTTGCGATTTCTTCCTTGACCCTCCTAGGCCACTCCGCGGAGGGCAATTCCTCCATTCCGCGTTTGCGTCGAGAGCGGGCGAGGAGCGTTGTCTCCGGGCACGCTGTCTGTTGTTGGGTGATTAGTTCGGGTATACCGGCGGTGGTGGTGGTGGTGGTGTGTCTTGCCGCCTAGTGCCCGGCCTTGGCACCGGTTGTTGCACCGGCCGTATCGTGGGTGCCTCCTCTTCCAACTGCCATTCGGGTGGCACTCGCACGTCTTCCTGCCACCTGTACACCACGGTGACGGTGTGCGTCCACTGCCCGGCGTCAAAAGTACGCTTGTACTCCCGGGTTCGTTGTAGCTGCGGCTTCGCGGGCGTGGACACTCGTCCTCCTCGTCCGACGAGATGATGATGAACTCGTGGGACCGCCCCCGGCGCTCGAAGGGCATCGTCTCTTTGTCGTCCGGGTTTGGTGGCTCCGGCGCCGTGATTGTTTGGCCGGAGTCAGAGTCGTCGTCGTGCCCGTCGTCCGTCGGCTCTTCCCAGTAGACTCTGTAACGAACCGTTTTGCTTCAGCCGGGCTGTGGGTCCGTGCCACAAATTTATATTTGGTTGCGTTTGTGATAATTGATAACACGTGGTTTTATTATATATTTAACAATGGTTTCTTTATTATGTTTCTTTGCTTGCAGATTTATTTATGCACTGCGGGGTAACGGCGGTCCAATGAGGCCCTTGGTCAGCTTCGAAGAGTGGACCTGTTCGCAAGAGTTTGCTTCAGGCGCATGCCCGACACCGACATCGTACGGCACTCTGGTTATCCACCAAGATTCACTCGCACACGCGCTGTCTCAACACTGGTTTCTACTCACTTACTTTCACCTAGTTGGCACGGATTTGCCTGTCACTACGCTCAAGCGTGGCAAGGATTCCACCTCTCACCCGATTTCAGGACTCCAATGTCCTGCGTTGTCCTTCGGCGTAGTGTTAATACTTCGGCGTGTTGTTGATCCTCCTTGCTTGTGTGTCGTCCTGTTTGACACACGATCGCGCTTCTCCGTTGTTCTTGCGTTTGTACTATTGGTTTCACACTTCTGTACGTGTTTTGGGCACAGTTTCCGCTTATTATCACTTTTAATTCTGACTGACTTGCTGTTGTGTGCTGCGACGCCCTTTTTATAGGCCTGCGTCGCAGCCTTTTCGCGACTGTACCAAAGATCACGTGATCGCCTTGGTGGCGTGATCTTTGGTAATTTTCCACTACCCTTTTGCTGGCGCCAGCCCATGTCTGCCGTTAGTGCGGTATGGATGGCGATATTGCACTCGCCAAACTCCTCACACTATAACGGCACATGTCCTAACGGACATGTGTGTCAGACACGCTCATATGGCTTCAATCAGGGTCGGATTTCGGCCTGATATGCAGTTACTGTGGGGGGCGCATATAGCATAAATGTATATTTACGTACATTTAATTGCCAACGCCTTATGGCTCCTCACACTCCCCTTTCTTCGGTAGTGGAAGACTTCCACTACCCAGCCGCGACAGACAAGTAGATATATATATAGTGACATATTCAGATGTCAAGGCCCCGTTACACCGTACAAGTTCGCGGCGCAAGGCTCCGCTTCACCACGCAGAAATAGCGCAAGGCTCCGCTTCACCATGCAGAAATAGTGCAAGGCTCCGCTTCACCGCACCGAAAGATCGCAATGCCCCGCTTCACCGCACCGCAGGCAAATGCGAGGTTTCCTTACAGATTAAACAACTAGCATAAGTAGAGTTATGTTTGGTACATCAAACCGAGAAGACGTGATTTTAAAAAAAATAAAGAATTGTTTATTTACCTACAAGACGTTGTTGGACTTTCAATCGGTGTATTCTCAACGACCAAACATATAATTGGCGCAGCCGGTAGGATAATAGTGAAATATTGTGAAACGTCGTATTCCTTTCAGGAAAACGTACTGGTGTTTTGCGAAACTGTTATCCGCATAAGGACCCCGTGATCCTTTAAAATTTTTTTTTACAAAAAAAAAAAAACACAAAAACAATCCAACAGTAATGTGAAAGCGTAACAAACAAATTACAAATAAACAAAGCAAAAGTGAAAGAAACACATTTAGAACAAACAGACGTCATCAAAAAAAAAAAAGAAAAAAAAGTATTTCAACAAGTGAACAAAACAACGAAAAAAAAAAATCAACAACAAAACGATGTCGGACTCATTAAACCAGGCACTCGGGCAAATCCGCCAAGTACCACCTTCGGTGGAGAAACGGACCAGCTGAGCGGCTTTATCGGACGGATTGATCTCATCATGGAACTCTACCCAACCAATGATGCGCGCCAAAAACTCATACTGTACAGCGCAATCCAGATGCAGCTGAATGGCGACGCGATGAAAACATCACTCAGACACTTACCGGGAGACTGGACAGCACTACGGAGCATCCTCATCTCCACTTACAAAACTCAAACACCTTTTGAGGAACTCCTCAGAAGAGTGTACAACACATATTATGGAGGAAGTCTTCGTAAGTTCCTCGAAGAACTCGAGCACAAATCATTTGTAATAACAAATAAATTAGTAATAGAAAATAATTCAGAAAATAAGACATTGTATACTAATGCATTAAATAATACAGTTAGGGACGTAATAAATAAGAGACTACCGGACAGATTATATATGCAGTTAGCAAGATACGACATATCCACAACTGATAAACTGAAAGCAGTAGCCCAAGAATTAGGGTTGTACGAGGACCGCATACCTGAAAAAATAAAACCTCTAAATAATACATATTACAATAAAGGTAATAACCAATATTACCCAAAAACACAACAAAATTTTCATCCAAATTATAATCGGAATTCAAGAAGCCAACAAAATTTTAATAGAAATCAGTATCCACAAAATGAACCAATGGTTAACGAACCATTGTATAATGAATTTCAACAAAAATTAAATCAAGGCAGAATGCAAAACCCGATTAATTACCAATCAGATCGTAATAATACCAGACCACCTAACCAACCCATGAAAAGACAAAGACCTAGTAACAGTGGACAATCGAAAATGGACTGGACTGAAAATTTTCAGCTAACAGCCTCGGAGATGAACATAGAACCCCGTTCATAAGAATAGTCATGAATAACCAACATTTGCGATGCTTAATAGATACAGGTTCATCAGCAAATTTAATGAATAAAAATTTCTTTAACTTAAAAACTTCCAAAGAAAATATTACTTGTCAAACCATAAGTGGAGAAGTAAAATTGAATACCAGCATATCATTAGCCCCTAGCAAGCTTTGTCCGACAGATCAGAAATTTTACATCCATAATTTTTCCAAAAATTTTGACATCCTCTTAGGCCGAACGTTCCTTATGGATTGTAAAAGCGAGATCAATTACGAAGATGAGTTTGTTAAACTTAATAATTTTCAATTTTTATTTAAATACAATACCAAAAACAAAGAAGAAGAATACAAAGACCCACCACTAACAAAAGATATACATACGGCATACGCACTAGAAAACGAATTAGTAGAAGGCAATCAATTTAGATTAGAACATCTAAATAAGGAAGAAAAATCCAAGTTAACAAAAGTTTTGTTTGAATTTAGCGACATTCAGTATAAGGAGAGTGACAATTTGACATTCACAAATACTGTAAAACACGCTATCAATACGAAAAATGAGGATCCTTGTTATAGGAAACCTTATAGATATCCTCAAAGCTATGATGAGGAAGTTAACAGACAGATGAAAGAAATGATACATCAAGGCATAATAAGACCATCAAATTCACCATATTGTTCTCCTATTTGGGTAGTACCCAAGAAAGAAGATGCGTCAAGAGAGAAAAAATACAGAATAGTCGTAGACTATCGCAGCCTTAACGAAAAAACAATCAGCGATAAATTTCCCATACCCGTAATGGATGAAATATTAGACAAGTTAGGAAAATGTCAATATTTCACAACAATTGATTTGGCTAAAGGATTCCATCAAATTCAAATGGACGAAAAATCGATAGCAAAAACAGCATTCTCGACCAAAGAAGGACATTTCGAATATACACGAATGCCATTTGGATTAAAAAACGCACCAGCAACCTTTCAACGTTGCATGAACAATCTTTTGGGAGATTTAATTTACAAAAATTGCCTAGTATACATGGATGATATAATAGTGTATTCCACTTCATTGGAAGAACACATATTAGCATTAACTAAAATTTTTAGAAAGCTCAGAGAAGCAAATCTAAAAATACAACTAGTTAAATGCGAGTTCATGAAAAGAGAAACCGAATTTCTAGGACACATAATAACAACGGAAGGTATAAAACCTAATCCAATTAAAATAAAAGCTGTTAAAGAATTTCCAATCCCTAAGACGCCAAAAGAAATAAAAAGATTTTTAGGATTATGTGGATTTTACAGGAAATTCATACCAAACTTCGCAAAAGTCGTGAAGCCAATGACTATAAAGCTCAAGAAAGGAGCTAAAATCAACGAAAAAGAAGAAATATACATAGAAGCCTTTGATAAATTAAAGCTACTCATAACATCAGACCCAATATTGGTATACCCGGATTTTAAGAAAAAATTCTCACTCACCACAGACGCTAGTAATTATGCGTTAGGTGCAGTTTTATCACAAGACCATAAACCAATATGTTATGCTAGTAGAACTTTAAACGAGCACGAGATAAAATACTCAGCAATAGAAAAAGAATTATTGGCAATAGTATGGGCAACAAAAAATTTTAGATCATACTTATTTGGAAGAAATTTTGAAATACTTAGCGACCACAAACCGCTTATATGGCTAAATAACATAAAGGAGCCAAATATGAAATTACAAAGATGGAAAATAAGACTAAATGAATTCGATTACGAAATCAAATATATACCAGGCAAAGAAAATTACGTAGCCGATGCACTATCAAGAATTAAAACAGATGAAAATAACCTAGAAGAAAATTTCATGGGAAATGCTCAAGATAGCATAGCAGCAACAATACACAGCGCAAACGAAGATAACCAAAATTGCATTCAAATCACAGAAAGACCATTGAATTATTATAATAATCAAATAGAATTTATAAAAGGAAATACTGAAGAAATAAAGAAAATTAACTATTTTCACAAAACTAAGATTATAATAAATTACACAGAAATGACAACGGAAAAAGCAAAAGAGATCATAAAAGAATATCTTTGTGCAAAAAACACCGTTATATACTTCCCACATGAAAGCGACTATGCAAAATTCCAAAAAGCTTACTTAGAAATAATACAAAGAGATTGCCCGATAAAAACTATGAGGACCACAAATAAATTAAAAGATATCCAAACTTATTCAGAATTAAAACAAATCATATTAAACGACCATACAAACCTTTTACATCCAGGAATAGAAAAGACCATAGTAATGTTTAAAGAAAAATATTATTTCCCAGATTACCAAAAACTAATACAAAACATAATTAACGAATGCGTAATCTGTAATATATCAAAAGAGGAACACAGGGACACAAAATTTAATTATGAAATAACACCTGAGGTCTTCAACCCTAGAGCAACATACGTTATAGATTTTTATATGGTCAATAATAAACAATTTTTATCATGCATATACGTATATTCAAAATACGCTATATTAACTGAAATACATGGTAAAGATTGGTTAGAAGCAAAACGAGCATTATTAAAAATATTCAACGAAATGGGAAAACCATTAGAAATAAAAGCAGACAAAGACTCAGCATTCATGAGTGCAGCATTAAAAATTTGGTTAGATTCAGAAAATATTAAAATTCAAATCACAACAAGCAAGAACGGAATATCAGACGTAGAGCGGCTTCATAAAACAATCAACGAAAAACTAAGAATAATTAATTCTGACACAAACAAAGAAAATAAGTTAACCAAATTCGAAATAATACTTTACACTTATAATAATAAAACAATACATAGCACTACTGGTAGAACACCAGCAGATATCTTTATTTATGCCGGATCACCAGCATACGATACCCAGTTGAATAAAATTAAAAAGATCAATAAGTTAAACGAAACAAGAAAAACTTACGAAGTAGATACAAACTATAGACAAATGCCACTTATCAAATCAAAAACAACAAATCCATTCAGGAAAACAGGCATAATAAAACAATTAGATGGCAATCATTTCGAAGAAACAAATAGAGGAAGAAAAATCATACATTACAAAACCAAATTTAAAAAGAAAAAGAAAATAAACATAAATAAATATAACAATAATTATTCTTAGAAACTAAAGAACTCTTAAGAGTACATACAAGAACTAACAATACCTTGTTAATCATAAGCTTAATATAAGTAACAATATTGTCAATAGTAATAATAAGCTCCTCCTTGTTCAAATTCAAAAATGTACCAAAACAACTAATAATCAAATATAAGAATAGTGCAGCAACTACTCAGCAACATACCCTACACTGAACGCTTGAGGACAAGCCAATTTCTAAGGGATGGGGAAGTGACATATTCAGATGTCAAGGCCCCGTTACACCGTACAAGTTCGCGGCGCAAGGCTCCGCTTCACCACGCAGAAATAGCGCAAGGATCCGCTTCACCATGCAGAAATAGTGCAAGGCTCCGCTTCACCACGCAGAAAGAGCGCAAGGCCCCGCTTCACCGCACCGAAAGATCGCAAGGCCCCGCTTCACCGCACCGCAGGCAAATGCGAGGTTTCCTTACAGATTAAACAACTAGCATAAGTAGAGTTATGTTTGGTACATCAAACCGAGAAGACGTGATTTTAAAAAAAATAAAGAATTGTTTATTTACCTACAAGACGTTGTTGGACTTTCAATCGGTGTATTCTCAACGCCCAAACATATAATTATATATATTTCCTTTTGTATTATTCTTTCATTATTTTTTCATCACCCGGCGTCCTCCGCTCCATACAATCCTCGATGTGCGACGACTGGGCCCTGGCTGGTCGTCCGCGGCTGCTCCGATTCCCGCCGGCCATGCCGTCGGGGCCAGCTCCCTCCAGCCGGTCTCCGTCTCTGTTGCTGACCGTCGCCGTAGTAGCGTCGGTCGCGACTGCCTGAGCGTCGCTCCGGGGTACGGGGATTGGTGCTCCGCACGCGGGGTAATCCTCCGGTGGTAGGGTCGCATGCGTCTCGCCCCCGGCCTTGGCACTGGTTGCCGCGTGGGTATGTAGTTGGGCGGCTCCTCCTCTGTCAGCTGCCAAGTGGGTGGTATTTTGGCATCCTCCTGCCAACTGTATATCAAGGTGTGTCTCCACTTGCTCGTGCCGCGGGTGTGTCCGAAGCTCGGAGGGGCGCGGACTCTCATCCTCCTCGTCCGACGAGATGACTCGACTCGCGCTTGGGGCACGAAGGGCATTATGTCCTCGTCGTCGGTATTTAACGGCGGCTCCGGCGCCGTGTCGGCTTCGCCGATATCCGACTCGTCCGACGAGATGATTTGGGGACTGTAGTATCTTGCGTCCTCGTTGTCCATGTTCGGTGACGGCTCCGGTGACGTGTCGGCTTCGCCGATATCTGAATCGTCGTCGATTACTCGGGGGCTGTCGAATTGGTCGACATCGGAGTAGTCGACCTCGGAAACACCATCCCCATGGGGCCCTTCCTCTTCGTCCTTCGTGGCCTCCTCGTCGACATCCGAGCAGGGCGCGTAGGGATCGTTGTCCCCATCGTCGTAGGGCGAGTAGGGGGTCGGTGGCAGCTCGGCGAAATGCTCGGGGTCGCTGGAGTAGTGGCGTCGCACCGGCTTGACCACCGCTATAGCCGGATTCGGGGCCCCTGCGCCTCTCGATCGTCCTCGCCGTCCATCCTTGGGTGGCTGGTTGGCTCGGGGATCGGCAATCGTCCTGGAACTCGGACTACCCGCTACCGGACTACGCGAACCGCGCGGCCGCGTGGTCGCCGTGAACGCCGTCCAGTGGCCATGCGCGCAGTCATTCTGGGTCCACCTCTGTGCAGAATTCCAGCGCCGCTGGGCTGTATGCGAGGGTTTGAGCGTGACCGGCAGTGACCACTGGAGGCCGCTTTGCCGCCGTGAGATATTGGGTTTTGCTTGTCCATAATTAACTTCCTTGATTGCCGATTATGAAGCTGTGCATAATTGCGGCGCATTATATACCCTTTGTGTGGGTGCGTGCGCTCATTTCCCCCTCTCTAGGGTTGGCGTTCTATCGGCCGATGTACGTCCTCACACCAGTGTGCGTGGCTAACCAATGGTGTCCTTGTATAAATGCACCTGCACTAGGGTTGGTGACCAACCAACGGTGCATGGTTTTGTTGGTCACACACCCGCACCAGTGCAGTTGCTATCGGATTTATTTTGGTTTTGCACACGTCTCGACACTAGTGTGACAAAATGTTGTTGGCGGTCGTTGCGATTCCGCTCTCGGTAATACGAGCATTGTTGTTGTTCGTGACGAGCGTGCGAGCATTGTTGTTGTTTTTCTGCCAGAGCGGTGAGCGAAGCGTTCTCGGCGGTCGCTTTTAATAGTGCAAGCTTTGTTGTTGCCTATTACCGCCAAAGCGGTGGGCGAAACATTTCAGCGGTTGCTGTGTTTGCGCTCTTCTTAGTGCAAGCATTGTTGTTGACTATTTCCGAAACTTTTTCTCTCCCAATATTGTGAGCAAAACGTTTTTGTGCGGTCGTTGCACTTTTGTTCTCCATAGTGCAAGCGTTTTTTTTGTTGTCGCTTTCTGTAAAAGCGGCGAGCTAACAGTTTACATGTCAGCGGTAAGCATAACGCTTTCGGCGGTCACTGCCCTTGATTCCCTCAGTGAACTCTGGAGTGGGTCATGACCATCTCTCTCTCAGCATTAGCTGTTGTTCACTTTTACAGCAATCGGCGTGTGCTCTCTGCACATTCGCCGCGTTCAGGGCTATTGACTATTTAATATTTATATTTCTTTTGTTATTCTTATTAATGTTTTTTTTGTTTTAGTTATATGTTATAGTGACATATCCAGATCGCGCAGATCTCTCATGTCCACCTCACTCCAACAACGCCAACCCCAACGCATGCAACAACGCCAACGCCCATAAACATAAACATAAACAGTAGCATACATAACGCCACGTGCAGATCCCTTTTGCAACATCAGCAAATTTCGTCAATAACAAACCCAACTGAAGCCAACGATCATAACGCCAAACGCCTTCACCAGAATATTCTAACAATAACAAACCCCACTAGAGACAGCGATCATAACGCCAAACGCCTTCGTCATCATATTCCAAGATAAACAATTTTACTTTAAACAAAAAGCCTCCATAAGCCAATCATGAAATAAGACGCTAATGCGAGGTTTCATTATCGATTAAATCAGTAGCATAAGTAGAGTTATATTTGGTACACCAAACTGAACAGACGTGTGTTCATGAATAAAGAATTATATTTTTTTTAATCAAATACCGTAATCAGACATTCAATTATATATATAATTATGTATATATTTATTTATTGTTATGTTTAGGTGTATAAGTGTGAGTCCAATTTTAGTTTTTGGAGTCACACTTATCTTCCCCCCTTTTTAATTTTGGAGATCTGGGAACTCACCCGTCGCCTTGCTGTGTGGCTTCAAGTCCCTCACGTGTGCCGTCCGTATCCGTTTGTCTGCCGAGCTCCTCAGCTTGCAGATCACCGGTGACTTGAAATCTATGATTTGGTACGGGCCACCGTATATCGGTGCAAGCTTGGCTGCGAATCCCTCCGCCGCATTTGATAGATAGTGAAATTTCACCCACACCCTATCTCCGATTTTGGGGCTCCATTGCCTGCGACGAAGGTTGTAGTGCCTTTGCTGGTCTTAAGAGGCATTTTCCAAGCTTCGCCGAACAATTTCGAAAATGTCTTTCAGCTTATTTTCATTTTCGTTCGGCGTTTGGCTTACTTGACCCGTACCGATCGCCACTTCATCGAACAAAGCTTTCGGCATCCTCGGCTCCCGGCCCTGTGTGATGAAGGTAGCGCTGTATCGGTTGTGCTCGAGGCGCTGATGTTGACTGCCAGAGTTAGCTCCGGTAACGCCTCATCCCAGCGTCTTTGGTGTTCTTTGTGAACTGGACGATCATTGTTTTCACCGTCCAGTTAGCTCGTTCAGTTGGGTTTTCCTGTGGCGTGTACGGCGCAGTGAATTGATGTTTAATTCCCATCTCGTCCAGGAAATTTTTAAACGCCCTACTGATAAACTGTGTGCCGTTGTCCGTTATTAACACCTTTGGCACTCCGAACCGTGCCAGAATCCTCTCCTGGAAGGCCTTTTGTAGTGCTGCCGTTGTAGCGCTTCTAAGTGGCACCATTTCGGTCCACTTTGAGAAGCGGTCTACGAATACCAACAGCATCGTGGTGGACCTCGGTAATGGTCCCATGAAATCCGCACATTCTCACGGCTCTTCAGGTATCTGGGTTAACATATGGCCTGCCGCGGCTAATTGACTTGGCTTAAATTGTTGGCATATTTCACTTGTCTGAACATATGCTCTGACGTCTCTGTATAGTCCTGGCCAATAGTAGCGCTGCTACTCGGGTTATTGTTTTTCTACTACCCGTGTCCTGCGGCGGCGGTGTTGTGGTTCTCGCTTAGAACCCTTGTCCGCTTTCCCGTTGGCACACACATTTTCCAGCTTGTGACTTCCTCTGTTCCAGCTCGATGAGGGATGTGCCTGTATAAGTTTCCAGATTCCTCCATATAGTCTGGAAACTTTCTGGGATTTTTTGGTCCATTGCGTCTTCCACAGTTGCGACTCTCATACATGTCTCCTTCAGAGGTTGTCGGGATAGGGCATCTGCCACAACATTCAGGTTTCCTTTCCTGTATTTGATGTCGAAATCAAATTGTTGCAGCTCCAGTGCCCATCGCGCAATCATGCCTGAGGGGCTTTCGATGGAGTTGAGCCTCTTCAGCGCCATATGATCCGTGATGACGGTAAAGTGGTATTCTTCCAAGTAAGGTCACAGCTTCCTTATGCCCCAGATTATTGCAATGCACTCCTTTTCGGTCGCAGAGTAGTTGCGCTCCGCACCATTTAAGGATCTGCTTGCATACGATATGACCCGTTCACCCTCTTTTCCATTTTCCGTGAAGTGATGACCGAGGTATTTCAACTCTTGTTTGAAGAAGTCGCACTTCTCCACGTTGATTCTCAGATTCGTCGCTCTCAGCCGTCGGAACATTTCTCTTAAATTGTCCATGTGTTCCTCGCGTGTTTTCCGATCACTATGATGGGGCTGGTCTAGGTCTCGAGTCTGCTTCGGCCCTCTCGTTGTATACTTGGCTGTATGTTCCTTCACTGTCCGCTATAGCCATGAATCTTGGCCTGTTTTCCCTTGGTGCTGGTTCTGTACGGTGGTATTGACGCATCTGTGGTGGTTCCACGTGTCGGCGTGAGGGCTCCATGCGTCTTTGTTGAGGCTCCATGTGCATTCGCTGTGGACTGTTGTAGTCCGTGTGCTCCACGCGTCTCTGCTGAGGCTCTCTGTGCATTCGCTGTGGACTGTTGTAATCCGTGTGCTCCACTTTGTTGTCGTAACTTCTCCCTGTCGACCTCGAGTTCCTCAAATTCGGCTGCCAAGTGCATCAATTCCGCCAAGTTCTGGAATTGACCTGGCCTGGCGTATGCTCGCAGGTCTGGGAGGCTGTTGTTGTATACTGCAGTGGCCGCATTAGCGTCTGCATCTCCACCATGTATGTTTTAAATGGCTCGCTTATAGACTGACGTCTTCGTCAGTAACTTCGTCCCTCAAGTTCTCAAAGTAATCCCTCGGCAAGAAATATTCTTGAAATCTCTGGACGAATGTTACCCATGTCGTCCAGTGTTGATTGTTGGCTACATACCATTTTAGAGCCATTCCCTGTAGTAGTCCAGATTTAAGTTGAGTCCATACGTATCCGCAGACCAATCAACTTGTTCCAAAATTCTAACGGAACCGTGGTGCCGTCGAAGCGAAAGTTCCACTCCCGAACTTGTTTCGCTACCCTCGGGTATTCTCGAGACATAGTCGTCGCTGTGTGGTCGATTATGGACACTCTCCTTGATGGCTGTGGTGCGCGTGTTCCCATACTGTGTGGCTGGCGTATCGCGCGCGCTGCTGCGCTGATTGCCGGTATGCTCAATTGGACGAAATCAATGTTCGTTGCTCCTCCAGACACGCTCATATGGCTGACAACCTGCGCACGAAAGAGAGGGCGAAAGAGAGCAATTCGCCGCAACTGCAATCAGGGTCGGATTTCGGCCTGATATGCAGTTACCGTGAGGCGCATATAGCATAAATGTATATTTACATACATTTAATTCCCAACGCTATATGGCTCCTCACAACTCCTCTTCGTGCTGGATTCCAGCTCCGCTGGGCCTTGCACCGGGATTTGGGGCCGACCGGCGTTTGTCACTGGCGGCCGCGTTATTGCATCCGTTATCGGTCATGTCACTTTTGATTATGAGGCTGCGCGCGTGCTTGCATATATGTTATATATTTTCCCGCCGGTGACCGTCTTCGCCAGTGTGCGTGGCTAACCAACGGTGCATTGTTTTTGTTGGTTACTCACTTCTCTCTCTTTTTTTTTTTTTGTGCACGCCTCTACACTAGTGCAAGCATTCCTATTGCCTGCATGGCTTTGCATATGCACTTGCACTAGTGTGCGTGACTAACTAACGGCGCCCGCGCAAAGTTTCGAGCGCTCTTATCAGTGCAGGTGTTGTTATTGTTTGCGACGAACAATTTTTTTTTTCGGCTGTGGTTATTCTTGCGCTTTCGTCTCGTTTGCGCGAGTATTGTTGTGGCCGAATTCCGTCACAGCGACGAGCGACCGTTTTCGGCGGCCGCTGCACTTGCGCTCTCAACAGTGCGAGCGTTGTTGTTGTTCGCACTGTACCAAAACGTTATCTCGAGCCGCTGCACGTGCGCTCTCACCAGTTCGAGCGTGGTTGTCGTTCGCACTTTACCAACGATCACGTGATCATCTCGGTGGCGTGATTTTTGGTAAATTCTCACTGCAATTGGAGTGGCATGTTCTTCTCTGAACATTTATATTATTTATAGATATATATAATTGAATGTCTGATTACGGTATTTGATTTTTTAAAAAATATAATTCTTTATTCATCAAAACGCGTCTGTTCAGTTTGGTGTACCAAATGTAACTCTACTTATGCTAGTTGTTTAATCTGTAAGGAAACCTCGCATTTGCCTGCGGTGCGATGAAGCGGGGCCTTGCGATCTTTCGGTGCGGTGAAGCGGGGCCTTACACTATTTCTGCGTGGTGAAGCGGAGCCTTGCGCTATTTCTGCGTGGTGAAGCGGAGCCTTGCGCCGCGAACTTGTACGGTGTAACGGGGCCTTGACATCTGAATATGTCACTTCCCCATCCCTTAGAAATTGGCTTGTCCTCAAGCGTTCAGTGTAGGGTATGTTGCTGAGTCGTTGGCGTTTTACTTTGTCGTTATCTTCGACGTGTGGTGTAGTTGCTGCACTATTCTTATATTTGATTATTAGTTGTTTTGGTACATTTTTGAATTTGAACAAGGAGGAGCTTATTATTACTATTGACAATATTGTTACTTATATTAAGCTTATGATTAACAAGGTGTTGTTAATTCTTGTATGTATTCTTATGAGTTCTTTAGTTTCTAAGAATAATTATTGTTATATTTATTTATGTTTATTTTCTTTTTCTTTTTAAATTTAGTTTTGTAATGTATGATTTTTCTTCCTCTATTTGTTTCTTCGAAATGATTGCTATCTAATTGTTTTATTATGCCTGTTTTCCTGAATGGATTTGTTGTTTTTGATTTGATAAGTGGCATTTCTCTATAGTTTGTATCTACTTCGTAAGTTTTTCTTGTTTCATTTAACTTATTGATCTTTTTATTTTATTCAAATGGGTATCATATGCTGGTGATCCGGCATAAATAAAGATATCTGCTGGTGTTCTACCAGTAGTGCTATGTATTGTTTTATGATTATAAGTGTAAAGGATTATTTCGAATTTTGTTAATTTATTTTCTTCATTTGTGTCTGAATTAATTATTCTTAATTTTTCGTTAACTGTTTTGTGAAAATAGTTAATTTTCTTTATTTCTTCAGTATTTCCTTTTATAAATTCTATTTGATTATTATAATAATTCAATGGTCTTTCTGTGATTTGAATGCAATTTTGGTTATCTTCGTTTGCGCTGTGTATTGTTGCTGCTATGCTATCTTGAGCATTTCCCATGAAATTTTCTTCTAGGTTATTTTCATCTGTTTTAATTCTTGATAGTGCATCGGCTACGTAATTTTCTTTGCCTGGTATATATTTGATTTCGTAATCGAATTCATTTAGTCTTATTTTCCATCTTTGTAATTTCATATTTGGCTCCTTTATGTTATTTAGCCATATAAGCGGTTTGTGGTCGCTAAGTATTTCAAAATTTCTTCCAAATAAGTATGATCTAAAATTTTTTGTTGCCCATACTATTGCCAATAATTCTTTTTCTATTGCTGAGTATTTTATCTCGTGCTCGTTTAAAGTTCTACTAGCATAACATATTGGTTTATGGTCTTGTGATAAAACTGCACCTAACGCATAATTACTAGCGTCTGTGGTGAGTGAGAATTTTTTCTTAAAATCCGGGTATACCAATATTGGGTCTGATGTTATGAGTAGCTTTAATTTATCAAAGGCTTTTATATATATTTCTTCTTTTTCGTTGATTTTAGCTCCTTTCTTGAGCTTTATAGTCATTGGCTTCACGACTTTTGCGAAGTTTGGTATGAATTTCCTGTAAAATCCACATAATCCTAAAAATCTTTTTATTTCTTTTGGCGTCTTAGGGATTGGAAATTCTTTAACAGCTTTTATTTTAATTGGATTAGGTTTTATACCTTCCGTTGTTATTATGTGTCCTAGAAAATCGGTTTCTCTTTTCATGAACTTGCATTTAACTTGTTGTATTTTTAGATTTGCTTCTCTGAGCTTTCTAAAAACTTTAGTTAAGTAATATGTGTTCTTCCAATGAAGTGGAATACACTATTATATCATCCATGTATACTAGGCAATTTTTGTAAATTAAATCTCCCAAAAGATTGTTCATGCAACGTTTAAAGGTTGTTGGTGCGTTTTTTAATCCAAATGGCATTCGTGTATATTCGAAATGTCCTTCTTTGGTCGAGAATGCTGTTTTTGCTATCGATTTTTCGTCCATCTGAATTTGATGGAATCCTTTATCCAAATCAATTGTTGTGAAATATTGACATTTTCCTAACTTGTCTAATATTTCATCCATTACGGGTATGGGATATTTATCGCTGATTGTTTTTTCATTAAGGCTTCGATAGTCTACGACTATCCTGTATTTTTTCTCTCCTGACGCATCTTCTTTGTTGGGTACTACCCAAATAGGAGAACAATATGGTGAACTTGATGGTCGTATAATGCCTTGACGCATCATTTCTGTCATTTGTCTGTTAACTTCCTCATCATAGCTTTGAGGATATTTATAAGGTTTCCTATAACAAGGGTCCTCATTTTTTGTATTGATAGCGTGTTTTACAGTATTTGTGAAAGTCAAATTGTCACTCTCTTTATACTGAATATCGCTAAATTCAAACAAATCTTTTGTTAACTTGGATTTTTCCCCCTTATTTAGATGTTCTAATCTAAATTGATTGCCTTCTTCTAATCCATTTTCTAGTGCGTATGCCGTATGTATATCTCTTGTTAGTGGTGGGTCTTTGTATTCTTCTTTATTTTCGGTATTGTATTTAAATAAAAATTTAAAATCATTAAGTTTAAAAAATTCGTCTTCGTAGTTGATCTCACTTTTACAATCCTTAAGGAACGTTCGGCCTAAGAGGATGTCACAATTTTTGGAAAAATTGTGAATGTAAAATTTCTGATCTGTCGGACAAAGTTTGCTAGGAGCTAATGATATGCTCGTATTTAATTTTATTTATAAATTTATGGTTTGGCAAGTAGTATTCTCTTTAGAAGTTTTTAAGTTAAAGAAATTTATTCATTAAATTTACTGATGACCCTGTGTCTATTAAGCATCGCAAGTTTTGATTATTCATAACTACTCTTATGAATGGGATTCTGTGTTCATTTCCGAGGCTGGTAGATGACAATTTTCTGTCCAGTCCATTTGTGATTGTCCACTAGTCTTTGTCTTTTCATTGGTTGCTTAGGTGGTCTATTATTATTATTTGATTGATAATTGATAGGGTTTTGCATCCTGCCTTCATTTAATTTTCATTGATATTCATTGTACAATTGTTTATTAACTATTGGATCGTTTTGAATATTTTGCTTTCTGTAATTTGTATTATAATTTTGTTGGTTCTGTAACGGACAGTTTTGCTCTGCCGGGCTAAACTCATTCGAGCTGTGGGTCCGTGTAACGAATTTGTATTTGGCTGCTTTTGCGGTAATTAGAACACGTAATTTTACAATACTTATATACGATGGTTTCTTTATTGTCTTTTCGCTGGTACAGATCTGTGTTTGTACTGCGGGGTGACGACGGTCCACTGAAGCTCTTGGTCAGCTTTGAAGCGTGCACCTGTTCGCAAGAGTTTCGCTTCAGACACTTCACGCACCAGCTAGATAAATTAGTGGCTCGCCTGCCCGACAGCGACACCGTAAGGCACTCTGGTTATTCACCAGGATACGCTCGTACCCGCGCTCGTACCCGCGCCACAGGTTTCGCACACTTATTTTTACCCAGGCACGGATTTGCCTGTCGCTACGCTCAAGCGTGGCAAGGATTACACTTCTCACCCGATTTCAGGACTCCAATGTCCTGTGTCCTTCGGCGTGTTGATGATCCTTGGCGCGGTGCTGATCCTTCGACGCGGTGCTTATGTGTCGTCCTATTCGACACGTTGTCGTCCGTTGCACTTATCGATTTCGCACTTCTGTGTCCGTTTGAGCAGAGTTTCTGCTTATTTTCACTTTTAATTTTTGACTGAGCGTTGAGTCTCGCTTTTAATTTTACTGACTGACCTCTAGTTTCGGCAGCGTGACTTTTAGTTCTTGACTGACTTTTGATTTTCGACTGAGTTCCGATTTTCGACTGACTTTTCGTAGTGTGCTGCGACGCCCTTTTTATAGGCCTGCGTCGCAGCCTTTTGTCGGACTGTACCAAAGATCACGTGATCGCCTCGGTGGCGTGATCTTTGGTAATTTTCCACTACCTTTCGCTGGCGCCAGCCCATGTCTGCCGTTAGTGCGAGTATGGATGGCGATATTGCACTCGCCAAACTCCTCACACTATAACGGCACATGTCCTAACGAACATGTGTGTCAGACACGCTTATAAGGCTGACAACCTACCCATGTATATTTAAATGTATATTTACATACATTTAATTGCCAATGCTATATGGCTCCTCACAGTTCCTATAATTCTGATTATAATTTTGGTTGTCATTTTGTTGAGGTTTAGAATAATATTTGTTATTATATTAGTTAAGAATATTTCTATCTAATCACCCAAATACCCTAACGGATTGCAAATGCCGCGACACAACTAAAGAATATTTCTGCTTAGGCGCCAGAATGCCCAAACGGACTGGAAATTGCGAATGACCTAACGGATTGCAAATGCCGCGTCAACATACTATAACAGCGACAATAGCTTCAGCGACATAATTTACTTCCTAGGCGCCAGAATGCCCTAACGGACTGCAAGTACCCTGTCGGATCACAGCTGACCTAACGGATTGCAGATGCCGCGTCGGCATATTATAACGGAGCCTTACAACGACAGCAGCCACAGCGACACAACTACAAACGCCAGACACCAGCAGAGCGCAGCAAACCGATGTTACATTTTTAATAAAGAATATTGAATAATTCGGTCCTAATAAAGCACTCAAAGGAAACAGTTCTGTGTTTTTTTACAAAAACTCTAAAGGAACAGTTTAATTGGCGCCCGAGCAGGGACCGGTCCGCAGAGATCGGTCCGCAGGGACCGGTACGCAGTCACAGGCAAATCGCGAGTTATAAAAGTGAATTAAAAAACCACGCCTCGTTATACGCGCTTTAAGTAGCGTAGGTAATATACGAACATAATTTCGCGAGAAAGCCTAATAGGCCAGGATCGAAAAGTAAAGTGCCTCAAGTAGCCACGTTCAAATCAAAAGCGCCTCAAGTAGCCGCAGATGCGAACACGATCAGTGCCACGTTCAAATCAAAAGTGCCTCAAGTAGCCACAGATGGTAACACGTTCAAATCAAAAGCGCCTCAAGTAGCCGCAGATGCGAACACAAACTGCACGTTCAAGTCAAAAGCGCCTCAAGTAGCCGCAGATAAGAACACGATTAATTTCAAAGTGCAAAACTGCGTACCGGTGCCGAAAAAAATACCGCCGACAACCCTGTAGTGTCCGTCCGCAGGGTACCGCGAGCTAAGGTGTCCAGAGGAACCCGAGTCACCCATTTCGACTCAAAATCGTCGTGGGATAAAAAGGATCAATTCCAAAGGATCGTCGCGGGAGATTCGCCGGGGTGATGTTTATATTATCACAATAGAAAATAAGAAACAAATAAATTTTTGAGAACAAAAAATATAAAATAAGAAACAAATATAAAGAAAAAATTTAAAATTAAAACAAAACAAAGAATTAACATCAAATGCAAATGTTAAGAAAAATTTAAAATTAAAATAAAACAAAGAATTAACACCAAAAGCAAATATAAAGAAAAAATTTAAAATTAAAACAAAACAAAGAATTAACACTAAAAGCAAATATAAAGAAAAAATTTAAAATTAAAACAAAACAAAGAATTAACATCAAAAGCAAATGTTAAGAAAAATTTAAAATTAAAACAAAACAAAGAATTAACATCAAAAGCAAATGTTAAGAAAAATTTAAAATTAAAACAAAACAAAGAATTAACATCAAAAGCAAATGTTAAGAAAAATTTAAAATTAAAACTAAACAAAGAATTAACATCAAACAAAACAAAAAAATTGCAAAAATGTATAAATAAAAACGAAAAAATGTATGAAAGAATTTAATATTTAAAGAATTTTCGTACACTCAATATTATATTTCACATCTTTCAAAAACAACACAAATGGCAAAAAATATTGTGTATCATTAACACTCCATCAAACAAAATATGCACTAGTACCTATAAAAAGACAACCAAATAGATAAGTTAATAATCAAATGTAAACAAAAAATTTATTGGAATTCAAGAAAATTGCGAAACACACAACTACAAAAGTATCTGTTCAAAAATTAGGTTAATAGATCTAAGCACCGATAACACGCGTCCTCAAAAACAACAACAACAGTACCAGCGACAACAACAACACTATGTGCCCTAGCAACAAACTCTGCCACCGCTAACCATATTAACACCAACACCATCAACACCAACACCATCAACAACAACACCATCAACAACAACACCACCAACAACAACACCACCAACAACAACAACCACAACTGCAGCAGCACCAGCAATTGCAACAACAACAACCACAGCAACATAGCAATAATCACAGGCAGCAGCAACAACAGTTGCAACAACAACAATCGCTGCACGATCCATACGCACACTATCAAACAGCAGCAGCAGCAATCGACGCAAGATCAGCAGCAATAACAGCATCAACATGTCACCCACATCCCAGGCACCAACACAAAAATCTCTGTTCGATTCCTGTCATCGCAAGACGAGTTGAAGAAGTTGTAGCCACCACAGGTGCCAGCAAAAATGGAAGTCAAAATTCAAAGCGATGATAAGATTGTTTTGCCCATGACGCATTCGAGGGCGATAAGCGTGACCCCCTTCTGGAGATCAGCACAGTCAGCAGGAAACCAGCTGTAAAAGCACCCAAGAAGAAATCAGCAAAAGCAGACAACAGGGCTCCACTAAAAACCCACCGCACAGTTACCACCAAAGTGGTTACCACAAAGACAAGCAGCTCCACCAGCAGCAGCTCCTCTTCGAGCTTTATGAGTCCCTCCGCTGACATTGCCTTCAAGCTGCAACCGCCAGCAACCACAACGACGATTCGCGAGGAGCGGCGCGTTGTCAGCGAGCAGCAGACGCTGAGCGAGCATTAACACTAAAAGCAAATATAAAGAAAAATTTAAAATTAAAACAAAACAAAGAATTAACATCAAAAGCAAATGTTACGAAAAATTTAAAATTAAAACAAAACAAAGAATTAACATCAAAAGCAAATGTTAAGAAAAATTTAAAATTAAAACAAAACAAAGAATTAACATCAAAAGCAAATGTTAAGAAAAATTTAAAATTAAAACTAAACAAAAAAATTGCAAAAATGTATAAATAAAAACGAAAAAATGTATGAAAGAATTTAATATTTAAAGAATTTTCGTACACTCAATATTATATTTCACATCTTTCAAAAACAACACAAATGGCAAAAAATATTGTGTATCATTAACACTCCATCAAACAAAATATGCACTAGTACCTATAAAAAAGACAACCAAATAGATAAGTTAATAATCAAATGTAAACAAAAATTTTTTGGAATTCAAGAAAATTGAGAAACACACAACTGCAAAAGTATCTGTTCAAAAATTAGGTTAATAGATCTAAGCACCGATAACACGCGTCCTCAAAAACAACAACAACAGTACCAGCGACAACAACAACACTATGTGCCCTAGCAACAAACTCTGCCACCGCTAACCATATTAACACCAACACCATCAACACCAACACCATCAACAACAACACCATCAACAACAACACCATCAACAACAACACCATCAACAACAACACCACCAACAACAACACCACCAACAACAACAACCACAACTGCAGCAGCACCAGCAATTGCAACAACAACAACCACAGCAACATAGCAATAATCACAGGCAGCAGCAACAACAGTTGCAACAACAACAATCGCTGCACGATCCATACGCACACTATCAAACAGCAGCAGCAGCAATCGACGCAAGATCAGCAGCAATAACAGCATCAACATGTCACCCACATCCCAGGCACCAACACAAAAATCTCTGTTCGATTCCTGTCATCGCAAGACGAGTTGAAGAAGTTGTAGCCACCAAAGGTGCCAGCAAAAATGGAAGTCAAAATTCAAAGCGATGATAAGATTGTTTTGCCCACGACGCATTCGAGGGCGATAAGCGTGACCCCCTTCTGGAGATCAGCACAGTCAGCAGGAAACCAGCAGTAAAAGCACCCAAGAAGAAATCAGCAAAAGCAGCCAACAGGGCTCCACTAAAACCCACCGCACAGTTACCACCAAAGTGGTTACCACAAAGACAAGCAGCTCCACCAGCAGCAGCTCCTCTTCGAGCTTTATGAGTCCCTCCGCTGACATTGCCTTCAAGCTGCAGCCGAATGAGGAGCGTGAGGAAGCAACGATACCGCCAGCAACCACAACGACGATTCGCGAGGAGCGGCGCGTTGTCAGCGAGCAGCAGACGCTGAGCGAGCATTGGACAACGGATGCACTAACCGGCGAGGAAAAGCTGTTGACGAGCGCTGAGTCAGTGTCAAGCAGTGCGCGCTCAAGAAGATCAGCAACAACAACAATCTGCTCGACCTAGACGATGTCGAGCAACTGCAGCCGTTGACTGCCACCGTCGTCTAGGCGGAGACGCGTCTAACGGAGCGCCTTGACAATCCACAGGAACAGAGTATTGAAACAGGTACTCTGACCTTATCCGAATGTGGCAAGTAGCTGCAGCTGTCCGAGAATGGCGGAATCAGCTACACCGAATGCGAGCAGACCGAACAGCAAACCTATCTGGAGGGTCAGCAGCTGCTCAATGATCATCCAGTGGAGGACAAAGCTGTGCCCAACCTGGAGAGGGAGCTCAGCGAAACGCTCACTGTGACCAAGGATAGCAAAAAGCAGGTGACCAAGCGGCTGGAATAGAGCAAAGAAACTGCCAAGCTGCTGAAGAAAACTATTCCCCGGACCAGAATCAAAAACCGCAAACAAGATTCTTCATCGCGTCCGAGGACGTCCGCATTTAAAGGGGGAGGAGTTAAGAATATTTCTACCTAATCACCCAAATACCCTAACGGACTGCAAATGCCGCAACACAACTAAAGAATATTTCTGCTTAGGCGCCAGAATGCCCAAACGGACTGGAAATTGCGAATGACCTAACGGATTGCAAATGCCGCGTCAACATACTATAACAGCGACAATAGCTTCAGCGACATAATTTACTTCCTAGGCGCCAGAATGCCCTAACGGACTGCAAGTACCCTGTCGGATCACAACTGACCTAACGGATTGCAGATGCCGCGTCGGCATATTATAACGGAGCCTTACAACGACAGCAGCCACAGCGACACAACTACAAACGCCAGACACCAGCAGGGCGCAGCAAACCGATGTTACATTTTTAATAAAGAATATTGAATAATTCAGTCCTAATAAAGCACTCAAAGGAAACAGTTCTGTGTTTTTTTTACAAAAACTCTAAAGGAACAGTTTAATTTATTTATTGTGCTGTGTGTTATTTGTAGGTTTGTGGTTTTTCTGATAAGCGGTCTCCATATAAACCTAGTTCTTGAGCTACTGCCTTTAATTTATCTGTTGTTGGTATATCGTATCTCGCTAACTGCATGTATAATCTCTCTGGTAATCTTTTATGTATTACGTCTCTTACATTATTATTTAATGCCTTTGTGTACAGTGTTTTCTTTTCTGCATTGTTCTCTATTACTAACTTATTTAATATTACAAAGGATTTCTGCTCGAGTTCTTCGAGAAACTTACGAATACTTCCTTCGAAATATGTGTTGTAGACTCTCCTTAGTAGTTCTTCACATTGTGTTTGTGTTTTGTATGTAGAGATGAGGATGTTCCGTAGTGTTGCCCAGTCTCCTGGTAAGTGTCTGAGTGATGTTTTCATCGCGTCGCCATGCAGCTGCATCTGGATTGCGCTGTACATTATGAGTTTTTGGCGCGCATCATTTGTTGGGTAGAGTTCCATGATGAAATCAGTCAGTCCGATAAAGCCGCTCAGTTCATCCGTTTCTCCACCGAAGGTGGGTAATTGGCGGATTTGCCCGAGTGCCTGATTTAATGAGTCCGACGTCGCTGAATATGCTGACCAAGGCGTTTGGCGTTATGTTCGCTGGCTCCAGTTGGGTTTGTTATTGACGAAATTTGCTGATGTTGCATAAGGGATCTCCGCGTGGCGTTATGATTGCTAATGTTTATGTTTATGTTTATGTGGCGTTGGCGTTGTTGCAGTGAGTATGGACATGAGAGATCTGCGTGATCTGGATATGTCACTATATATATATTTTTCTTATTTTTTTTTTTTTTTTTTTATATTCATTTGTATAAGTGTGAGTCCAATTTTTGGGGTCACGCTTATCTTCCCCCTCTTAATTTAGGGGATTTGGGGACTCACCCGGCGCCGGCCAGTGTGGCTTTAAATCGGTCGCGTGCGCAGTTTTTATCCGCCTGACTGCTGCGCTCTTCAGTTTGCAGATCACCGGGGATGTGAAGTTCACGATTTGGTACGGGCCGCCGTATGTCGGTGCAAGCTTGGCTGCGAATCCCTCCGCCGCATTCGATAGGTGGTGTACTTTCACCCACACCCTATCTCCAATATTAGGGCTCCACGGCCTGCGGCGAAGGTTGTAGTGCCTTGCCTGGTCCTGAGAGGCCTTCCCCAAGCTTCGCCGAACGATTTCGAAAATATCTTTTAACTTATTTTCTTTTTCGTCCGGCGATTGGATTGCCTGACCCTTACCGATCGCCACTTCGTCGAACAGCGCTCTCGGCAGCCTCGGCTCTCGACCCTGTGTGACGAAGGCAGCGCTATATCCGGTCGTGCTAGAGACGCTGGTGTTGACTGCTGGTGTCAGCTCTGGTAGCGCCTCATCCCAGTGTCTTTGATTGTCTTTGGCGAATTTGCGCAATCATTGTCTTTACCGTCCGGTTGGCTCACTCCGTTGGGTTTTCTTGGAAGGTGTACGGCGCGGTGAATTGGTGTTTCACTCCCATTTCGCCCAGGAAGTTTTTAAACGTCTTGCTGGTGAACTGTGTGCCGTTGTCCGTTATCAACACCTTTGGCACTCCGAACCGTGCCAGAATCCTCTCCCGGAAGGCCTTTTGCAGTGCTGCTGTTGTAGCGCTTCTAAGTGGCACCATTTCGGTCCACTTTGAGAAGCGGTCTATGAACACCAGCAGCATCGTGTTTCCATGGCTGGACCTCGGCAATGATCCCAGGAAGTCCGCACGTATCGTGCTCCATGGCTCTTCGGGAATTTGGATGAGCATGTGTCCGGCCGCGGCCAATTGACGTGGCTTATATTGTTGGCAAGTTTCTCATTTTTGAACGTATGCTCTAACATCCCTATATAAGCCAATAGTAGCGCGCTGCTACTCGGGCTATTGTCTTCCTGCTCCCCGTATGGCCTGCGGTAGCGGTGTTGTGGTTCTCGTTCAGCACCTGTGTCCGCTTGCCGGTTGGCACACACATCTTCCAGCTTGTGACTTCCTCCGTTCCAGCTCTGTGGGGGATGTGCCCGTATAAGTTTCCAGATTCCTCCATATAATCTGGAAACTTTCTGGGATTCTTGTCTATGGTGGCTCGCATCTTTTGGATCCAGTGGCAGTCTTTATTTGCTTGGTCCATCGCGACTTCCACCGTTGAGATTCTGCGTCATGTATTCTTCAGGGGCTGTCGAGATAGGGCATCTGCAACAATATTCGGGTTTCCCTTCCTGTATTTGATATCGAAATCAAATTGTTGCAGCTCCAGTGCCCATCTCGCCATCGATGGAGTTCAGCCACTTCAGTGCCATATGATCCGTGATGATGAAGTGGTATCCCTCCAAGTAAGGTCGCATCTTTCTTATGCCCCAGATTATTGCAATGCACTTCTTCTCGGTCGCAGAGTAGTTGCGCTCCGCACCATTTAAGGATCTGCTTGCATACGACCCGTTCACCCTCCTCTGAGTTTTGGGTCAATATCGCCGACAAACCATAACTGCTGGCATCCGTTTGCAAGCAAAATGGCCTTGAGAAATCTGGGCATGCCAACACCGGTGATTGTGTCAGCTTTGCTTTCAGCTTTTCGAAGGCTTCCTGCCGCTCTCTGGTCCATTCCCATTTGGTTCCCTTCTTGAGGAGCGCGTTTAGTGGGTGCACTGTTTTGGCGAAATCTCGTACAAACCGCCTATACCAGGATGCCACTCCCAAGTATTGCCGAAGTTCCTTGACATTTCCCGGTGGCTTCAGCTCGGCGATAGCAGCTACCTTCTCTGGGTCAGTGTGGATGTGTGGATTCCTTCTTCCGTGACCTGGTGTCCGAGGTATTTTAACTCTTGTTTGAAGAAGTCGCACTTCTCCACGTTTATCCTCAGATTTGCTGCCCTCAGCCGTCGGAATACTTCTCTCAGATTGTCCATATGCTCATCGCGTGTTTTCCCGATTACAATGATGTCGTCCAAGTATGCGAATGCATGTGGCATCATCTCGGGTCTAATCACGCGGTCGAGGGCTCTCTGGAACGTAGCTGGTGCCGAGTGGAGTCCGAATGGCATCACTTTCCATTGGAACAGTCCTTTCCCTGGGACCGTGAATGCCGTCTTCTCCCGACTCTCTTTCTCCATCGGGATCTGCCAGTAGCCATCCTTGAGGTCCAAGCTCGTGATGAACCGCGCCTCTCTTAGCTGGTCTAGGATGTGGTGCACTCTTGGGAGGGGGTATGCGTCTTTCACAGACTTGGAGTTCAGTTGCCTAAAGTCTACGCAGAGACGCCATTTCCCCGTTTTCTTTCTCGCCATCACTACGGGTGCGCTGTGCGGGCTCTTTGATGGCTCGATGCATACCTTGTTTGTTGATCTCGGCCTGCATTTTCGGATTTTTAGGGAAGTATCGCTGCTTTATGGGCCGATCGTCGCTCATAACGATACGATGCTCCGTTATGGGCGATGTTCCCTTTATGCCATCAAAAGCGGCTACTTCCTGTCGCAAAAATGCATCGATCTCTGCGGCCGGATTAGCTGGTGTTACGACTGTCTTTGCCACAGACAGTCTCTGCTCCAGATGTTGGTGCACTTGGTTTCCAGGTATTTTAATCGTTAATCCGGCGCACTCCAAAACCGTTCCATGCCCGACAGAAAATCCCATCCAAGAATCAAGTCGTCTATTACTCCTGGGAGTATTAGTAGAGTGATGTCCTTATTGCTCCGTCCGAGCCTGACGTTTACCTCGACTTGTTCCCGGACTCCGCTGTTTCTGCCATCTGCCATGCGGAGCCGCCGTTCGGTTGCGCACCTTCGGCTCACGTCGAACAGTCCACGAGCTAGCTTCTCGCTAATGAAACTACTCGTGGCCCCTGTGTCGATCGTAGCCTTGTACTGACAGTTGCCGATCTCTACGACCGCTGTCAACTGCGCTCCCTCGTCCTCCAGGCTACCGATTAGCGTCTTGGGGCTGCATTGTTCGGCTCGCGCTCGCCCCGGTGTCCGTCGCTGGATTGTGTATATGAGTTCGGACTTTGTCCCGCCTCGTCCTCGGGGCTGGCCTTGGTGTCGTGTCGGGTTGTGTTTCTCCACTATCCGCCATTGCCATGAATCGTTGCCGATTTTGTCGTGTTGCTGGTTCCGTCTGGTGGTAGTGACGCATCTGCGGTGGCTCCATACGTCTCTATTGGGGCTCTACTTGCCTCCTCTATGGAGTGTTATACCTCGGCTGCACCATGCGGCTCTGTTGCGGCTCCATGTGTCTCTGCTGTGGAGGGTCGTATCTCGGCTGCTCCATGCGGTTCTGCTGCGGGGAGTCGTATCTCGGCTGCTCCGACTCTGCTGCCTCAGCCTTTCTCTGTCTGCTTCGAGCTCTTCAAACGCAGCTGCAAAATCCATCAATTCCCCCAGAGTTTGGAATTGGCCTGGCCTGGCATACGCTCGCAGGTCTGGAAGGCTGATGCAGTGTATTTTGTGGAGCTGCTTTTCCGCCGAGTACTGCAGTGGTCGCATTAACGTGTGCATTTCCACCATGTAGTGCTTAAATGGCTCGGTCATCGCCTGGCGTCTGCGGGTGACTTCGTCTCTTAAGTTTTTGTTGGACAGAAGTTTCCCCGCGTCAGGGAATGCCTGGATAAGATTCTGTTGTGCGTTGGACAAAGTTTATTATGGACTAAATCAGATGCTTAACATAAAGTGTTGATTAACATAATTGATACGCATTACCGAGGAAACTTAACATATGTAGGGATGCACGGTTGCATTGAATGTAAAATTAACGTAATTTTCAACACCCTTCCACAATGCAAACATGCTCTCAAAAAGTTAATTCAAATTTAACATTTTCCTTAATTCATCATGTCAGTATACGATTTACGATCAACCTGATCGCCTGCCCAATCGGCATCAGCAAAGCCTCGAACGCCCTTCCACACTTTTTGTAGTGTATCTTTAGGTCCACTGTAGACGCTAAATACCGCAGGACATGCTTCACGCCTGCAAGGTGTTCGCTATGCGGATCCATGTTCCGTTGAGCCAATTTTGCAACCGAGTGCAAAATATCCGGTCTCGTAGTCAGAGCCAGCCACATTAGCTCTCCCACTTGTGCTTGGTACGATGTCTTATCCACCTTTTGACATTGGCTGCCGTTATAAGCCGTCTGGTACCCAGCATCCAATGGCGTAGCTGCTGGTCTGCAACTTTCCATGCCATGGTTACGCAAAAGATCCTTGATGTATTGCGTATGGCCCAGAGTGATCTCTCCAAGTTCACCCTCACGTTGGATTTCCATGCCAAGAAACAGTTCTAGTGGCCCCTTGTCAACGCATTCAAACGACTTCATAATATCAGATTTTATGCTGACCAAGTCCGATTTCGATTGATAAGCTATAATGAGATCATCAACGTAAACTAGGATTAGTGCCAAATTACCTTCCTTTCGCTTATAAAGGCAAGGCTCATTGTCGCATGCGATGAAGCCAATTCCACGCAAAACGCTGTCGAGCTTGGAGTTCCACTCCCTTCCAGATTGCTTCAATCCATATATCGCCTTTTTTAGCAGCAACACTTTGCCCGCCTGATTGCCGTCAGCATATCCTTGCGGTTGCTTCATATAAACAGTATCTCTTAGATCGCTGTTCAGGTATGCAGTACAAACATCCATCTGGTAGTTGGTACAACTGCAACTCTGCCGCTAACGCCAATATAAATCGCACGCTCTCCAGCCTGCAAACCGGTGAGAACGTTTCGCCGTAGTTAACACCATACTGCTGTGCGCATCCTTTTGCCACCAGTCATGCCTTAAACCGTTGTATTTGGCCGTGAGCATCCCGTTTCAAGTTGTAGACCCACTTGCAGCCAATTGCACGATGACCTTTCGGTAAATCTGCCAGCTGCCAGGTTTGATTCGTAATCAATGCCTCATACTCCTTTTGCATCGCTTCTTGCCAAAATGAAGCATGCGAACTGCGCGTTGCCTCCTCGTAGGTTGCTGGAATGGGTACATCACTTGTAAGCATTGCGCTGAGTATATTAAATTGCTTCCTCGGGCGACCAGGTCTGCCCGTCCTTAGCAATTTCGGTTTCCCAGGTCCAATACGAGGGATCTGCTTTTCCTCCAGCTTTTCTTCATCTTTGTCACTTTCCAAAGATTCATCCGCACTACTTTGATCAGTTGCATCTGAGCGAGATGTGATGTCTTTGCCGGTGGAGTCAACCTCATCATCATCTTCATCGTCAACTTGCTCAACTAGATGCCCTACATCCGACATATCGAATGTTACTGCTTCGCCCTTTGCTTGCTGCAAAGAGCTGGCCTCGTCAAAGAGAACATCTCGTTTGTCAACCACTGTCTTGGATTCTGCATCGTAGAGCCGATAGCCTTTAGCCTCCATTGAGTATCCAATCATGCGGTATTCTTTCCCCTTGGGTTTAAACTTGCCCGTATGGCGACCTTTGTCCAGTGCCACTGCACTGGAACCAAAAACTCTTAGATGACCTATCATTGGTTTCTTTCCAGTCCACGCTTCCATTGGAATCATCCCGACCAGTGCCTTTGTGACGGCACGATTGCGTAAATACACCGCTGTGTTTACTGCCTCTGCCCACAGTGACTGATCAAATCCTGACTGCGCCAATAAGCATCTAGCCATCTCTACAAGCGTACGATTAGCTCGTTCTGCCACTCCATTTTGCTGCGGAGTGTAAGCCACCGTCAATTGCCGTGCAATTCCATTGGCTTTCAAAAACCGTCGAAAGTTTTGTTCACATATTCGCGCCCGTTGTCGCTGCGAATACACTTGATCATCTTTCCTGTTTGACGCTCTACCAGATTTTTGTACTCCACCAACTTGCGAAAGACCTCGTCCTTGCCTTTCAGGAAATACACAAAAATCCGCCTTGATTTGTCATCAATGAATGTGAGAAAATACTTAGAGCCGCCAAGAGACTTCGTTTCGAAAGGACCACATACATCAGTGTGCACTATTTCCAGAAGTTCCTGCGCTCGGCTTTCTGTCGATCCTGGAAATGGCTGCACGTGAACCTTGTTCATCATGCACGTCCTGCACGATACCCGTTGCAACACGTCAACATTTTCCATTCCTCGCACCAGCGCCTTGTTTGCCATTTCACGCAAACTATCATAGTTCAGGTGACCATATCTGCTATGCCACAACTCGCCGTCTGGCTTAACAGCAGCATAACATCTGTTACGATGACTTTCAAACGTATACAGATTCCCTACTCGTTTGGCCTTGAGTATACATTTGCCGCCTTTAAACACTCATGCACTCGATGCATCAAAATTTACAATGCACTTCTTTGCTACGGTTTGTCCCACGGACTTGAAATTGCCTGACAGCTTTGGCACGTACAATACGTTGCCTAGCACCAGTGTGCACAAATCCGTTTTCAATTTAACTTCGCCTCTGCCTTCTGCTTGCAAGAAGCCGGCGTCCGCCATAACGATCATTTCGGTATGCGTCTCAAAAGTTGAAAACATTTGTTTATCACAACACATATGACTTGTTGCTCCACTGTCCAAGCACCAGCCGAAATTCTTCAAACTGCTTGCATGCAATGCGTTCAGTATGCTGCGATTCTGCTGTCCGCTTTTTATTTCACCGTTTTTGGCAATTACTTTGCGACAATTCGCCTTGAAATGCCCTATTTCACCACATTCGTAACAAGCAATATTTGGGCGTTTCTTCTTTGTGGTGACCTTCGCACTAACGGTATGTCTTTGTCTAACTGTAAAGACCTGCGCGCTATCGCTGTGCTTCTCTGCGCTCTCTTTCCTCTCGCATTCTTCCTTCAACTTTATACATAGAATTTCGTACCCTGGAAGACTGTCGCGCGTCTCGATGGCGACAACAAAATTCTCATAAGTGTCTGGAAGGCTGGAAAGCAAAATGATGACCTTTTGCTCGTCATCTAATGTTATTCCAACTCCGGCAAGCTGATCCAGAATTTCGTTAAATTCGATCAAATAGCTAACCATGCTTTGCCCCTCCGCCATGCGTGAATTGTGGAGCTTTTTATATAGCGAGACTTTACGCACCGGCCCGCTTGGCTGATGGACTTCGCGCAACTTAATCCATGCCTCCTGCGACGTTGTACAATTCTTGATGTATCCCAACTGCGATGCCTTAACACTTAGCCTGATCGTTGCCAATGCCTTACGATCCAGCGCTTTCCAGTTATTATTTTCGCCAACATCAGACTTCAGTAAATCCCCCGACGCAACTTCCCATAGATCTGCATGCACCAACACGCTTTGCATCTGTATGCTCCAAGAATCATAATTCTTCTCTTCAAGCTTCTCGATTTGGTACAACGCACTCATTTTTCTATTTCTGCGACGAAATTTACATTTGCACACACGTAACTGCCGTTTTGTTCTTTTAACACATCCGAGTTCGTAACTACGGATATCGAGTCAATAAACTTTAACTAATCTTATCAGGCCACGTATCCTGGGCCCATAACCTGTTGGACAGAAGTTTCCCCGCGTCAGGGAATGCCTGGATAAGATTGTGTTGTGTCGTTGGACAAAGTTTATTATGGACTAAATCAGATGCTTAACATAAAGTGTTGATTAACATAATTGGTACGCATTACCGAGGAAACTTAACGTATGTAGGGATGCACGGTTGCATTGAATGTAAAATTAACATAATTTTCAACAGTTTTCAAAGTAATCCCTTGGCAGGAAATACTCTTGAAAACTTTGGACGAAAGTTACCCATGTCGTCCAGTGTTCATTGTTCGCAACGTACCACTTCATGGCCATTCCTGTAGCAGTTCCGGCATTGCAATGGGAACCAGATTTAAGTTGAGGCCATAGGTATCGGCTGACCACTCAATTTGTTCCAGGAATTCTAACGGCTTCGTGGAGCCGTCGAAGCGAAAGTTCCACTTCCAGACTTGCTTCGCCACCCGCGGGTATTCCTGGGACACAGTCGTCGCCGTGTGGTCACCTATGGATACTCTTCTTGATGGCTGTGGAGAGGGCGTTGCCCATAGTGTCGGCTGGATTCTAGCGCGCACTGCTGCGCTAGTTCTTGGGAAGCTTAGCTGTGTGAAGTCGAATGTCGTCGTATCTTTCACATCTGCAACCTTGCCTATCTCTTTGGCCGGTGATGTTCTGCCATGGATGGCTGCCAAATCCGCAATCTGCGTGCTGGTGAGTGTCCACCCACTCTCCAAATTGCCGACGCATGGCGTCCAGATTCCCACTCAGCTCCACCTCGAATTCCGCTCCGTATTTTAGCACTTCCCCCTTCTTGAGGTTATACCACCAACGTTGGGCGCCAGTTGTAACGAACCTTTCAGCCGGGCTTAACCTCTGCTGAGCTGTGGGTCCGTGCAACAAATTTGTATTTGTGCGAAGCGGACAATTGACCCAGCGCTTATATATGTTAGTAGACTTGGTGTCCCTCGCCGGTGTTCTCGAGGTTTAACAGCCGTCCACTGAAGACCCTGGTCGGTTTCGACGAGCGATCTTGTTCGCAACGAGTTGGCTCCTGGCACTCCGCTCACTAGCTAGGCGAGTTCAAGACTCCCACCTGTGTGACAGCTGCAAAGGTACGGTCCTCCGGCTACCGCTAGGATTTCGCACGTACTCGCGTTGTCACAGAACAGTGTTTGCCGCACTCACGTCGCTGAGCTCTTGCGTATTTCGCTCTGCACTCCGCTCACCGGCTAAGCGAGTTTAAGGCTCCCACCTGTGTGACAGCTGCAAACGTACGGCCCTCCGGCTACCGCCAGGATTTCGCACGTACTCGCGTTGTCAGAGCACAGAGTTTGCCGCACTCACGTCGCTAGGCTCTTGCGAGCTTCGCCGTTGCCATAACTCAAGCGTGGCAAAGATTCACTCTTCTTACCCGACTTCAGAACCTCAATGTCCCGCGTTATCCCTCGGTTGGTGGCGGCGATTCCCTCGATGTTCCCTCGGCGTTGAGTCCCTCGTTGTTCCCTCGGCGTCGTCTCTGGATTTTTATTCACTGTGTATTACGCGTGCTTTTCTTCTTACACTTTTTACTTGTTGACCGACTGCGCTTTTACTTGTTGACCGACTGCGCTTTTACTTGTTGACCGATTGACTGACCCCGTTTTGTGCTGCGACGTGGCTCAATTCTTATATATAAATACGCCTTGAGGACGAACCAGCAAAGCGTCTGCCACTTAAGGCAACTGGGGGACATCTTGATGGCTTCCTCGGTGCTGGTTTCTTCAGAGTAATACCCGTACTTTATCCACATTTGGCTCATTTTTGAAAAAATGTACGTAAATGACGATTTTTGGTATGAAACAATTGTAAAGAAATATAAAATCAGTGGAGCAATGTCGACGCTTGTGAATGAACTATATATATTATATATATTTGAAAATCCTTTACTTTATCTGTTAATTTCAGTTTAAGCCATATCTAACGAAGTTTTGCCAAATATGAAATAAAATAATATTCTTTAATCATCTTATTGTATTAAGATTATGTACAAGTCGAGCTCTCTCCTCTGATGCACAATAAATAGATATATATTTTACATATATTGCAATTTTTTGCATTTAATTCTCAGACATATCAAAGAGCATAGGTAATTGTAGAGATTGTGATTGCTAAGTTCCGCCAAGTCAATTTAAGTAGATTAATTGTAGTAGATAGTAGATAGTAGTAGATTAATTGCAGCTAAAAGTCAACTGCATTCGTTGCTAATTGGCAGCTTCAGTTGAAGTAATTGGCCCGCACTAGTAGGGAACTCGGGATTCTATGACAGGAAGTCGTAAACCTTTTTTGTTGACAGCTCTTGAGTTTTAATTGCCTAATTATAGCACTTAATTTATTGCTTTTTGGGTGGGGTATGACAGATGTGTGACCTTTTTTTTAGAAAATTAAGTGGTTTTGGATCACGTACGTGACTATTAATTATTGAGGGATATAGATTTATGGATGACCCTTTTTATTGGGGTTGGAGTCAGGTGGAGGATCACTCGCGCACTTGTGTGTGCGTACGTGATTGAGTTTTCTTAAGGAGGAGATTGTGAGCAAGGCGTGTAATCTGTAACGTGTATGCTAGAATGTAGTGGAAGATCGGTTGACAGATAGCACACAGGTGTGCAGGAACTTCTTTGTTTTGTTTTGATTTTTTAAGGGTGGGTTCATTGATCAGTGGAAAATTATTGTTGCTTCTCTTTTTTCACCTTCATTGTCATTGGTTAGAACTCGCAGGACACCTCCCACCTGAGTGGGTATTATTGACATGAAGTGTTGATGAAGTTTTGATAAGCAGGTACTTCGCACTTCTGTTTGACACGTGCTGCTACCTTTTGTGTGTATATGTTTTCAGTTCTCTCCCTCTTTTACTATGACTCCTGGTTGAGTGACCCTCCTTATGATGATTTATTAGAATTTGAACATAAATGCACTCGGTGTAGAGTTTAAAATGTTTAAATAAAAGAATTTTGTTTTTTTGTTTACGTTATCATAATATAATTTATTTTTTCTTATTGCTATAGTTTAATTTTAAAGATAAATGTATATATTAATGTATTATTATTATTAATATATATCATATTCGTCTTAGCCTTTGCTGTGATCGGTTGTGTTTTGAGATTGTTATTAAGTTTTAACTCGCACATTTTATTTGTTTAATATAAAAAATATCTGTGCTTTGATTCTATTTAATTTTTATGTAATTGCTTTGTTCATTTCGGTTTTCTGTTAGTAATTTTGCTACAAAACATAAAAGTGTTATTCTTGTAAACATTGTGAGCGCGGTTAACAGCTTGTGTTTTGTTTTTGCTTTTGTTTGGTTGTCTCTCATTGCATGCTTGATCGCTTTGCATTGTAGTTGTTATAGCGGTTTTTGTGTGCGCTTCATTACTCTCACTCTCTCTACTTTCGTGCGCACTCTCGACGCTTCATAACTCTCGCTCTCTCTATTTTCGTGTGCTCTATAAATGTGCTTGCACGCGTTGTTGTTTCAGTGGCTTAAAGTTTCGTCTATTTTCCGTTAATATTCTTACAGCACCAACGCTTGGAGTGCTTGTACCTATTCTCATCTCTTGTGCACTGTTTGTTTTCTTATTTTCTCTGTGGTGCGCCGAATATTTGTAAAGTTTCTCATAATTTCGGGCATATTAATTTTTGAATCAATTATGTCTGCGTGTTATTTAAAAAGTTGTAAGTGCCTGGCCGACCCAAAGGCCGGCTTCATCTGTTGTTGATTGTGTGAAAACGTGGTACACGTTAAATGCGCCGGTTTCACGCTACGGATTAGGGATGTGATCGGCGGTAAGTCGGGAGTAAAGTGGTGTTGTGAACGATGCCGCGAGACGGAGTCTGATATTCAGGGATTTATGAGACAAACTAGACGGGGCTTCCACAGTCTCCGTCTAGCTTTTAGTAGGCTCAGCGCTGATTTTGATGCTATGGAGACTCAATTCAATAACGTAAAATTGTTGAATGAGTCTCTTGAGAGGAAGCGATCGGCCGAGTCTGCTATGCCTCAGGAACCAGGTTTATTGGGCCCTGCTCTGTTGTTGACCCATGCACCGCTGACTCCCACTGTTGATAATGGTCAGCAGTTGATGCAGTTTAATTCACCTGTACCACCTAAAACCAACAGTGGTGACCCAATTGAGTCACAGGCCACTGTGCCCGTTTCTATTCCTCCACCTTTTGTGCTCCTAGGACTCTTAAGGTGGTTGTACCTAAGAAGCAAATTTTCATTTCGCGTCTGGCCCCTGAGATATCTGTGGATGACATTAAAGCCTACATACACGATAAAATGTCATTTACAGGAATATCAATTGAAAAATTTAAATTTAACTATGAAAGAGAAATTTCCTCCTTTAAGATAAGTGTTCCGGCTGAAGAATTTGACATGTGCTGATTTCTGGCCGAAGGGCTTACTTATAAAGGAGTTTACAAACAAGAAACGTATTCGGCATCCTATTAGCTTACCTCAGAATCCTTCTGGTGCTTCGTCTTCTAATGAAGCACCAAAAAACTAAAAAACAAAAATCTAAAATCCTCTCTTTCTCTAGCATATCAAAATGTTAGAGGTCTTAATACTAAGCTTTCTAAGCTTTACGTTGACAGTCTTTCATTTGAATTTGATATATTAGTTTTAACCGAAACGTGGTTAAAGCCTGATATCTCAAATCATTCTTTATTTTCCAATAAATTCACACCATATAGATGTGATCGAGTATCACGCTTGGGTGGTGGTTGTCTGATTGCTGTTGATTCTGATCTTGCATCAGATTATTTCTTAACTCCTTTTGCCTTCGACATTGAATTTGTAAGTATTAAAATTCAGTTTAATACTTTTTCATTATTTATCACTTGTTCATATCTTCCACCTCAATCAGAGGTTTCAATATATCTAAATCATCTATCCGCTATCCAGTACATTTCCTCAATGCTTTCGGATAGAGACTATTTGATTGTATGCGGTGACTTTAATCTTCCCGAAATTTTGTGGTCCGCTCCACCTAATGTTTTGGTGCCACTTAGTTCAAATGAATTTATTGATAGGTTTCGTGAGTTGTCACTGTCTCAAGTTAACCATATTCAAAACTATAATAACCGCCTACTTGACTTAATCTTTGTATCTGATCCTACCTGTTTAGTCTCTCGTTGTGATCCTCTTGTTAATCCCGAAGATCCTTATCATCCTTCGCTCGATTTGAATACAGAGATGCCAACTCTTGTGCCTCTTGTAGTATCGGATTCTACACGAAAGAATCGTTGCTTCCGTAAAGCAGATTTTATTAAACTTAACAAATTATTATTTGACACTGATTGGGCAGATCTTTACTCTTGCACCAATCTGGATAAAGCTGTGTCAATATTTTATTCTACAATTGACTCGCATTTTGATGCTTGTGTTCCCCGTTCGAATCCTGGGAAAGCTAATAGGCCTCCCTGGTTTTCGCGGGAATTAGATAGGTAGAAAAATGTGAAGTCAAAGTACTATAAGAAGTTTAAGAGATCAAGTAATCCTTTTGATTACTCTCGCTATTTAGTTGCTAAAGCAACTTTTATTACTTATAACTCACGTTGTTATCAAAATTACCTTCTTCGTTGTAGGCTGCAATTTGCACAAGATCCTAAGCAGTTCTATAACTTTGTGAATATGAAACGCAAATCGTCTTCGTTACCTAACTTTGTTTTCTATGAAGATGCGAAAGCAAAAGATGATCAGGAAGCAGCCGATCTGTTTGCTGAGTATTTTCAATCCACCTATTCCTCTACTAACTTCTCACTAAATGTCCCGTATCCTTACCCTGTTCAAAGAGCTAATTGCATTTTTGGTCCTGTGATCACTTTAGAGTCACTTCTTGCCGACCTACACACAATCAACCCTGCGTATTCGCCTGGTCCTGATGGTGTTCCGGGATGTGTACTTAAGTACTGTTCTGAATCTATTTCCAAACCTTTACTTAAATTATTTACCTTGTCTGTTGAAACTTGTTGTTTTCCCGCTATTTGGAAGGAATCCTTTATTATTCCTCTCCATAAAAATGGCCCAAAGTCCGATATAAAAAACTATAGGGGTATACCAAAATTGTCCGCAATACCTAAGGCATTTGAGAAAATATTAACGACTCAACTGCAACACTTATGTAGATCTATTATTTCACCATTCCAGCATGGTTTTATGAAATGTAGGTCTACTACCACTAACATTATTGAATTTACTTCCCTTGTGATCAAGGGATTTCAGAATAAAATGCAAACTGATGTCGTTTATACAGACTTCAGTAAGGCCTTTGATTCTGTTAACCATTGTCTCCTTCTTCACAAATTAAACCTTATAGGATTTCCTATTAACCTTCTAACCTGGATTTCGGAGTATCTGAGTAACAGAACTCAAAAAATTTTATTTAAAACTGTTCTTTCTAAACCTATCCAAGTCACCTCTGGTGTACCCCAGGGTAGTCACATTGGTCCAGTGCTTTTTAACCTATTTATTAATGACCTTCCTTCTGTAGTATTGCATTCTAACATACTAATGTATGCTGATGACGTCAAGTTATGCCTGGCGTATAATGATATGACCTCTCATTGCTTATTGCAGGCGGACTTGTTTTCCTTTTTGTCGTGGTGTAAAATGAATCTGCTCAACTTGAACTGCTCTAAGTGTAAGGTCATGTCATTTTATCGTATCTCTCCACATGTTGTTAATTACACGCTCGATGGGGTGCCACTTGATAGACTGAATGAAGTAAATGATTTAGATTTACTCCTTGATCACAGACTAAAATTCGATAACCATATTAAATTCACTGTCAACAAAGCTTTTCAAGTTCTTGGTTTTATAAAGCGTTGGTCTAAGGAATTCGATGACCCTTATACAACCAAGATACTTTTCACTTCCCTTGTACGTCCAATTCTGGAATATGGATCTTGTGTGTGGTCTCCACAATATCATATTCATCAAAGTAGATTGGAATCTGTACAGAAGACCTTCTTACTTTTCGCTCTTCGTCGGTTTGACTGGGGTCCATGCAACAAATGTTAGACCATTTTGCATTTAAATACCCCCAGAATTAATTTTAATTCATTTACATTTTTTAATTTCATTTAAATTATTATTATGTTTAAATTTATACATAATTTTAATGTTATTTTTATTTGTATTAAATTAAATTTCTTAAGTTTTTGTAATTTTGGTATCGACTGATCCTAGTTGACAATAAATAAATAAATAAATAAATATTATTGATCCTCTTTGTTAGGTTAGTGTATTGAAATATAAGACGATCCAGTTTTCTTTTATATGATACAAAGTAGTGGCAAGCACATGTATCAACTCCTTGTGTTGCAGCATTAGAGGAACACGAGAACACCGTCAAGTGCTTTCCATATTTTGATTGAACAATACGATAGTTTTCATACTCTAAGAAATATTCTCGGTATTCCTCCATCAGTTTAGCGTGCTCAGGAAAAGCACATCCTCAAACTCCTTGAGGAAATTATCAATTTTCCTCACATTAGTTTTAAATCCAAAATTCGCAATTAGTCCCATAATGTTGTTTATTCTTCAAAAGCAGAAATGCAACTAAAGAATTATTTTACTTTATTTTTAAAGAGCCTATACTTGTGTCACTTTCTTTTGTACCGGTTTACATCTTTTTCTTTTCCCATTTTTCTTGAAATTTCAAAACATAAACGAGGTAAATTTCTGCTTCATGTCCTTCATGTCATAAGATGCACCTAAATCTAAAAGTTGTAGGGATAATGTAATTGTTATATAAGTATATAATCCAACATAAGAATGATGTTAAAAATATCCCTAATCTTATGAAGGCACTCCATGACTCACTATTAAATTCAATTTTATTACCATATTGATTTAAAATTAATATGCATTGCTTATCCGATTTTCTAATTTTAAAATTACAGTTTATGCTTTCAATCTTGGGATGATCCATTAATGTATCAGGCATCAAGAAGTCAAACTGCTCAAGCCTTAACTGGATATATTCAGTAAATGTGAGGAGACATATAGCGTTGGCAATTAAATGTATGTAAATATACGTTTATGCTATATGCGCCCCTCACAGTAACTGCACATCAGACTGAAATCCGACCCTGATTGCAGTTGCGGCGAATTCGCTCTCTTTCGCCCTCTCTTCTCATGCGCAGGTTGTCAGCCATATAAGCGTAGCCTGACACACATGTCCGTTAGGACATGTGCCGTTATAGAGTGAGGAGTTTGGCGAGTGCAATGTCGCCATCCATACTCGCACTAACGGCAAACATGGCTGGCGCCAGCAAAAAGGTAGTGGAAAATTACCAAAGATCACGCCACCAAGGCGATCACGTGATCTTTGGTACAGTCGCGACGCAGGCCTATAAAAAGTGGACATCGCAGCACACAACACGCTCAGTCAGTAAATTAAAAAGTGACGCTCAGTCAGTAAATTAAAAAGTGAGAATAGGCAGAAGCTCTGCCCAAACATATACAGAAGTGCGAAATCAACAAGTGTAACGCAAGACAACGTGTGTCAAACAGGACGACACATAAGCACCGCGCCGGATCACCACTACGTCGAAGGACCAACAACACGCCGAAGGACCCACAGGACATTGTAGTCCTGAAATCGGGTGAGAAGTGTAATCCTTGCCACGCTTGAGCGAAGCGACAGGCAAATCCGTGTCTTGGTGAGAATAAGTGCGTGAAAACCTGTGGTTAGACAGCGCGTGTACGAGTGAATCCTAGTGGATAACCAGAGTGCCGTACGGTGTCGCTGTCGGGCAGGCGAACCACGAATTTACCTAGCTGGTGCGCGAGGCGTCTGGAGCAAAACTCTTGCGAACAGGTGCACTCTTCGAAGCTGACCAAGGGCTTCATTGTACCGCCACAGTACATAAATAAATCTGTACGAGCCAAGAAACTAATAAGGAAACCATTTTCCAATATATATAAATAAACTACGTGTTATCAATTGTCGCAATCGCAACCAAATATAAATTTGTTGCTCGGACCCACAGCTCGACTGAGTTTTAGCCCGGCAGAAGCAAAACGGTCCGTTACAACTGGCGCCCAACTTTGGTGGTTGCGATAATTGATAAACACACAGTATATA